>VCCN01003143.1:3741158-3751910 GCA_006491835.1 Architeuthis dux
TTGAACTTTGAACAAGACAGAGTGATATGTTCTGCCATATATTCCTCTATGGACTCGTGTCCCTACAAAGAGGTGACACAAGGCCATACAATGCCAATACATAGCTTCATTTGTGGTTCCTTCAATCATATGAAGCACTCTACTGCTATTTCAAGAAAAGCACACCAACACCATTATATTTTTACCCCTGTGCTTTACCGTTGATATGGTATTTCTTGGATTGTAGGTGTTAAGCAACTTTTCTGCATGCATAAATAGCTGAACTGTCACCAAAATGTTAAATTTTCAAAGAACATTTCTTCCCAAACTACTTGATTTCTCCAAGTTCTTGCCTCCTTGTGAATCTTGATTCACTTATTGCCTATAATTTTGAGAAGGGTCATTAACATTCAAAGTTTTGGACTATTGAATTCCTTCTTGGTTCACTTCTTTTCTTCATATTCTCGAGTTTTACATCAAAATACATTAGTTGTATTAATTTCAGGCAATATATATAAATAAAAGCATAATTATCATGCTTATATATACTGCATACACACTTACATATATTTAATGTTTGTGTTTGCAGATTAGTTGAACAAGTGACATTAAGTTTGATTCTTTTACTACCAGGAGCCTCTCAAGTTACTCAATCAAAAGCATTGTGTAAAACTTAGTCCAAGTAAATTAAATAAGTAAACCAACGATAAAATAAAATTAAAACTGAATAAAATGTAATTGAAATAATCATTCCATTCATAAAATAAATTGTTTAATTACATGTCTTTGTTGTTTAAATTTGTTTTATCAATGAACTGTTTGGTCAAGTTCAATCTGAGAAATATTATGAAAGAATTCAATATACTAACAAATATTCAGCTTCGGAGGCTTTAAAAAAAAAGTTTATTCTTTTTTTTTAAACATAATTTAGAACCGCGTACCTTCACGCTTTTTCAAGGGATGTTTTTTTTCTTTTTCTCAGATTCTTGTGAATCATTTTGCTGGTGTCACGTGACAAAACTATTTCCCCATTCCCATACAGCCAATATGTCGACAGTTAAGGTAGTCGCCGTGTTTTCTATCATTTTTGGATGCTTTGCTATGCTTTATCCCCGGTTTCTTCATCCGATCGTTTTAAAATCGTTCGGCATGGTTCCAAAACCGGTAGAAAGTGATATTTTAGGTAAGCGATTTACCTGATTTCGTTCTTTATTTTTACATGCTGAAAAAAAATTATAATGCTATGGTAGTAGTATTAGTAGTATTAGTAGTCTTACTACTACTACTACCCACTACTCCATTCACGTTGATTATCACTAGTGTCAGACTGCAAGGATCTTTTGTTTAATTGGGGACTTTATTCTTCAATTTATATAAGTATTTAATTTTTTTGAAGAGTTATATCATCACAAACTAAATCAAGTGCGTTCATGTGAAAGTCATTTGTAGCTAACTGTGTGGATGTGGATGTGGATCCATGCACATGAAATGTTGTTTTTGTTTGTTGTTTTTTGTATGAGAGTGTGTGTGTGTTGTTTTGTTTTTCTCTAAAAAAAAAATAAATAAAAAAAACTATTTCCAACAAAATTTACGAAATAAAAAGTAAGTGTAGCGAACGATTCTTAAAAGCAGAAGATATTTACGCGTATGGTCTCCCGTAGCAAAAATTGACAATGGTTTAAATTGCTGAAAATGTGCGAGGTACCTTCGACGAAAATTGGCCGTTTGGCGTTTGAACATTTTATCCCACGAATTAAGAATAGTTTAAAATAAAATGTTTATAAACATATTTAATACAGTACATTATTGTTTTGTACTCATTCCAATTCTGTTAATCCACTTTACAATAAACTTCATTTCACTGCGCAAGATTTTTTCCAGAAAGATTGTTTTTTCGCTGGAGAAATAGTTGACATTGGCAAACAAATTTACTATTAATCTTTTTTTTAAATTCTACATAATATTTAGATTTCTTTTTCAAAGACTATACCACTTTTTTCATAGTTCTTATGATGCCTGCTTCCATTTTCAAATGACAATTTAGTGGCAACATTTCAAAAGTCAAATACTTGCAAATTATAATTTACCAAATAAGTATTTTTAACTCTTAGCATAGTAATTTCTGCCTGAATTTTTGAGATGAGGAATTATCATTGTAAATAGATTTTTTTCGGACTATTGTCCTCATCTTGGTTGTTTGGTTTTTTTAGCACAACATCTTATAGTAGTTTATAGTAGCATTCGATTCCCAGTCAGTAGGCACTGTCGAATAATGCCTTGAATGATTTCAGGGATTTATTTAGACTTCTTGAATATTCGGTGTCTGACTCAATTGATTAAAGACCCAGTTGGGCCTGGGAATAATGTTTGGAGGTTTTATTACTTATTTGCTTGGAAGAATTTTTTAAAAAAATTAAATAATGTTCAGCTCGACAACACTAGTGAGAGTGAGACAAACATCTTAAGACTCTTTTCTAGTCTTTGGAATTAATGTAAACAATTGTTTTGACGCGCATCACCATAAATGTTTGTTATGTTGACGCACGTAAAAATACTTAATTGTTTGTATGGATTATTATTAGTTTAATCATAAACATCTAGAAATGTTTCTTGCTAAAACACCATGAACTAAGCTGTTAACATGCATTGTTTAATGTTTTAGTTTTGTTCATAAAATCTTTTTCAGAGAAAAAAAATGTAATAAATGAAAGTGTCAAATTATTTTTCTCTGAAAGGAATAAATAAATAAAGAGAAAAACATTAAAACATGAGTTTTCGATTTTTATTTGAAGCGTGAAGACGCCATATTTGAAAGCCTTTAATTTCTATAAACCCCGAAAAATGTAAAAATTAATCAATTATTGTTATACAGCAACTTCTTAAAAATCAGATTTATATTTTGTATTGTACATGTTTTATTTGACGAAGTTAAAGAAGTTTATGCGTTGTGGCCCAAGCTCCTTGCAGAAATTGATTCTGATGTATATTGGTCATAATCTTGTTTTAATTCACTTCTAAAATAAAATGAATGGAACAATGTCTTATTGATCTTTTTAGTCATTAGAACATTTAATTTTGAAATTAGACAAACATGAATAATCTCCCTTGATTACAGAACTCTATGCATAATCAAATTGATAAAATATTAATTCTTGTGTGAAGTATTTCTCTTGGAAGACGAGGTTACTTTTTTTAGCATTTCACTGCCTTAACACTGAAAAAAGATTTTTTGTCTCGTTTTCCTCTGTTTCTAGAAAACATGATTTTTATCTAATTAGATCAAAAAAAGATTTTTCTAAATATATAAAATAACACTGGATGTGGGCCTGAATTCAGACATAAATAAGAAAGACTGCTGGGCTGGCTACGTTACCCTCTAAATTCTAATGATTCAAGTTATTCGTGCTTCAATGAATTTTAATTGTTTGAATGAAAATATAGAGAATAAAGATTTTTTTCTTCCTTTTAATCGAAGAAAACAGACGTTTCAAAAATACAATGATAAAAATAAACATACTTGTTATGTGGCAAGAATCGTTTTATGGAATTGAATAGCCAGAATTAAAAACGAATATTTTATTTATACGAGGTCTGTCCATAAAGAAACCGAACTTTTAAAACAGACGTTTTAGCATGCTCTGGCTGAAGTGCCGTGTAGCAGTGACCTTGACCGTTTGTATACAAAAAACTGCATCAAGCCACGTTAATTAGTTTTTGAAATACACGTGCCAGAGTGAACGTGTGTCTAGTGCACTTGGCGTTTTTCCCTCCCCAAGTTGAACAACGAAGGTTTTAGAAGAGTAACGTGTTTGTGTGAAATTCTGTTCCAAATTAGGAAAAACTTTTTGGGAGACTTTTCTAATGTTGCAACAGGCCTATGGGGAGGATTGTCGTAGCCGTACGCAATGTTGCGAGTGGTACCAGCATTTCAAATCGGGAAGAACATTCACCAAAGACAATGTCGGTTCTGGACGACATTTCATGTCAATAGAGGACGATTATATTGAAAAAGTGCGTGATGTGATTTGTGTGCTGACTGTCCGTGTAGTTTCTGAAGATGCAGGAATCTGTAAAAGTTTGTGCAACACGATTTTGAAAGAAAAATTGATGATGCATCGAGTTTCTGCAAGATTTGTGTTGCGTTTGCTGACAGATGAATAAAATGTAACACGAGGCATCATCAGTTTTTCTTTCAAAATGATGTTGCACAAACTTTTACAGATTCCTACCTCTTCGGATACTTCACAGACAGTCAGGCGGCGATTTCCGTAAATCACAGCACTTCTAAAACTTTCATTGTTCACCTTGGGGGAAAAAATGCCAAGCACACTAGACACACATTCACTGTGGCACGTGTAGTTCAAAAACTAACCAACAAATTTTTTTTATACAAAAGGTCAAGGGCATTGCTAGTAGCATTATGGAGACTGAACACTTGAGAAAGAGTGAAAAAATAGGGTCGCCGAGCGTTTTTTCCCCAGAACTAGACCGTTTGCACTACCTACTTCTACATAACATTTCAGTCAGAGCATGCTAAAATGTCTCATTGGCGAAGTTTAAGTAGTTAGGTTTCCTTATGGACAGACCATGTATATATAAGAAAAAGTACCAAAAGTGTGGAAGTCGCAATTAATAGAAGCAGACATTCATAGAAATGTTGATTTGTGGGAAATATGATTTCCAAGAGTTAGCTTTTTTTAGTAATATTTTGTAAATTTTCTAGAATTATAAAAGCAAATCTAAATAAAAACTCCAACCCTAGATAAATTAGAGTAAGATAAGAGTAGGAAGATTATGTTGCGCTAATTTGGCAAGGGTCATATATATGCGTTGATATCTGTACAAATAAAGAATTTTCCCGCCATACATTTTATGCTCTTCCTGATAAGATTGTGCTGCACTACTTTTGTTAAAAAGCATGGCCTTGTGTCAAACTTTCCTTTAAGTTGGTTATATTAATAGACAGTTTATTTCTATTGCTTGTTACTGATGTTCAAGTCTAGGTAAAGGTTAGAATTCAAATGCTGAATTTTGTGATATTGCATATTTTCATGATGTTTGAAATTTGTGCTAAACTTTCTTCCCTGTAAAATATATGATTGTGTACAGTATTCAATGCTGTGAAGTAGGTACACAAAACCTTCTGATTTCTACTCCTAAATTTATGGTACCTCCTATCCTGACTCCTCAGAGTTGGCACATTTTTACTGATACCAATGCAAGTAACCCAAAATGGAGATGAATAATAACTGAAGGGAGTCTTATTTGGTGGTCAAATCTCACGAAAGCCTGTGTAAAGTTGTTAAAATAGAAGAATATATCTATAAAAAGGTATAATTTAATCAGAAGACTCTCTAGTCTTCAGTATATTATTTATCTCCGTTCTATAAATCCTGTCATTCTCTTAGAAGAAATTTTTTTTTTTTCAATCAATTTTAAGTGCTTTTAATCCATTAGACCCTACAACCATATGGAAATTTGTTAGTTTTTAGAAAAAAAATTTTCTTTTTCAGGTTTTACGGGTGGGGGGGGGGGGTTCTATTTATAATGTAACTATAAATATTAAACTTTCCAGTTTTGCAGTGGATTTGAAAAAAAAAAAAAAATTAGTATCTGACTCCAAAAATATTCTCAAAGAAAAATCTTTGGTTAAAATTTGCTTAATGATCAGGGCGCAAATGTCCGGGACACATTTGACCGGCACGCAAATGACTGGGGATGCCAACAACTGGGACACCAATGACCGGGATGCAGTTGTCCAGGACACAATTGACCTGTCACCGTTTTGCACACATCCATCAAGACATTGCTGATCCACTACCCTCTTAACAATTATACATGCATCTTATCAGTGGTCAACAGATTTACCTCATGGCTTTCTGCAATTCCTATCAAGGACATTTCTGCAGAATCTATCACTAAAAACCTTTTTAGAACATGAGCTAGCAAATCTTTATTGTACCAACTGATATTACTAGTAATGAGAAGTGCTATTTCAATCCATTTTGTTTTGTCAGTTCATGCAACCATATTGAAATTACAGTCTACCACGCTTGTGCAAATATTTTGACACTTGTACTTCTTGGATTAAGATCAACAGTTAAGAAAGTCATTGGTTGTACTGTTTCCAAACTGGTGTATGGTACCACATTGTGCCTACTGAGAGAACTCTTTACTCATAAGCAAGACTGCACATGGTCTACAGATTGTGCTTCATGTCCAAAACATCTCAATACGATACTTCACATCAATGTGTGTTCACTCACGTAAAACATATCCACCACCTAATTTATCTTGCAATGATTTTGTTTTTGTTCATTATCAGAAGATCTCTACAGTCTTGATATGACTGACCTTTCTGAGTATTAAAAATAGCAAACAGGTTCTTTTACAATAGATAATTTGAGTTAGAAAGAAAGTCTCCATTGCCCATCTCAAACCAGCTTATATTGAGCAAGCAATTGACAAACTTTCACCAGTAGACTTATAATAACAAGCAACCAATTCAGATATACATGCACAATCAACAAATTTGGTCACAAATGTTCATTGGCCTTCACATTTAAAAAAATGTCCATTACTAAAACAGAACAGATGTTTCAAAACTCATTACAAATGTAATTTTATTGCATATTCCATTTATTCTCTCATTTTCGTTTTTTTACATCAATCCAAATAGAGACTATTTATAGAGAATGTATCTATTCATTGGCAGTCAATTAATAAATGACAAATTCACTTTTGTTCAACTGTTTGGATCCTGGGAGACATCAGCAACTGACAATTAGAATTTGGTGGAAAAATATAAAACATAGTTTCGGACTCCTTTATAGGGGTCCTTTATAGGGGTCCTTAAGCAGACACACATCAGGGCGAAAGAGTGACTCCCATAGTGGCAACAGACATCCACCAGAGTTACTCACTGATTTCTGGGTACTGCTACAAATTTCCTTCCACATACAACTACACAATGTGCAGCTACAGCATTATACCATGTTCTGTATTTTGCAATTAAGAAATTTATTCCTATAAATAAACATTCTGGCATATTAATATAGGCACCCCCATTATAACGCCGTCCATTTTAGCACGGTCCATTATAGAAGTTGGGTGGTTGGTGGACCCAATATTTATACCTGTATTATCGCACACTTGTCTAGAAAACTGTGAATAAAAACAGACTTCCCTTTTGAACCTGTAAGCCTGATATTTCAGTCTGAGCGCTAATTTACCACACCGTAAGCCCATTTGATGACAGAGGTGACACAACTCCCACCCTACTTCCACCAAGAAATATATTTGACTAACGTCGACAAACCAACTGTAAAAATGAAATGAATTAGGCAAAAACATTTGAGTAGTCAATGAACAAAACTTTTTTTTTTATTAAATTAGTTTTTTTAAAAAGTTTCGTTCATTGACTACTGAAATGTTTTTGTCTAATTCATTTCATTTAAAATGCAGACACAGGGGCACATTTGGTGTTGGTATGATTAAAAGACTCAAAAGTATAATTTTTAATTAGTGAAATATTTAAAAATACTTAGCATCAACGGATCTGTACTGCTCAGTATTTTAACTTTTCGGTATCATATTAGTAATAAGTAGATTTATGTTGCAGGTTGAAGATCCAGCAAGCAAAATTACACCTATTTTTAAGAACCTTTCATTATATTAATATTTAGATATCCAGATTAGAATATTTGCCTAATTTTCAATCTACTTAATCAGCTAAGTTTAAATTTATCAAATTACCTTCATATCTTGCAAGTTATGTACATGAGAGAGAGAGATGAAGAGAGATAAATCCCAAATAATAAAAGTAATGCTATTAGTATTAATTTAAACAAAGCTAAACGCAGAAAGTATTTTGTTCTAGTGAATTAATATTCATAGACAAATCATGAGGAATCTTTGAATTATAACAAAACTTTAAGAAAAAAATATCTAAAACTAATTTGTTGAAATGTCCCAATAAATTGTAAACATTTCCTCCAATTTAAGTGATATCCATCAAACATATTCGTTTCCTTTCATTGTGCTAAACCATTAGAGAGAGGAAGAAAGTAACTTCCCACAACATACTTGTAGCTAATTAATAAATATTAATTAGCTACAAGTATGTTTGACTACATTGACTACATAGGACATCTTTCTCAAAAAATATTTTAAATTCCTCTGCTTCATGCAAAAGTTGTCAAGTTTAAATATAGCCTGGGGAAAATATTGGACATTTGTTTAAGCAAGTGGGATTATTTTGCATTTATTAATCACCACAACCCACAACAAACCTGTTTAAACACTGTTGCTGGGTTTAGGTTATTCATGTGTTCTGACATATGTATCTATATATCTGGATTTCGCCCAGCCCTAACCGGTCATAGTAGAAACTTGAAATTTTGCACACACACACTCCGTTCAATAAGTAAGGAAAACGTTTTTTTTTGTTTATTTTTTTGAAAATTCCCCCAAATATTTTTTTTTTCCATTTGCCATCTAAGTTTATCCTAAATTGACCCTTAATTTGTGTCTGGCAGCATTCACGCTTGTTTTTTGAAAATTCAGACTTTTTTAGTGATCACTCCCCAACAAAATGCAAGTGAAGTAAATTATTCATTGATCACCCCTTTTCCCAATTTTTTTATTGATCACCCCCAACACAGCTTGCTGCTTAAAGACATTGGTCACATGATGGTTTGTATTGAGTGACTTATTAAACATGTTTTTTTTGTTGTTTTATTTTAAAATCATGAATTTATGGTTCAAACCATACTAGTCGCATTTTCATCAAAATAACTTAATTTCACTGCTTAATTTACAAGGTAAAAAGAAATGTATATGGGTGTCTGTGATTCATAATTTCCCTTGGAATGCTAGTTGAATTTAAATTTTGTCTTTGCCTTTTGTCAATTTGCCCTCGTAGATTGTAAGCTTGATTTGTAAGTGTTTTCATATAAAACCAATTCAGAGATCTGATATGACCTATGGATTATTCAAAATCTTTATCTTGAAAATGTTGATACTTCGTTGGTGATGTTCTCTCTTGAATCAATTCAATCGATTCATGAAATTAAGAGAAACATCACCAATAAAAGTGTGAAGTAGAATTTAGAATTTGCTTCAAACTTGGTTTTCATTTAAAAATTAAATCTTTGCAGCTAATATGCCACCCCCAAGAGCGGCTGTTAACATGGACCGTGGAAGACCTGGAGAAGATGTTCGACAAATGCGTGTAAGTTATTGTTGATTAAAGATATTTTTTAAAAGAAGCATTTCAAGGCTAAATTAACTAGATGATCTTTCATGCGTTATTGGTGCTGGAATCTGTTACTTGTAATTTTTCGTTTCTTCTCACTGATGTTTCTTTATTTTGTAAAGCAAAATAAATTACTTTTATTGCATTTTGATAATTATTAGAAGAGCACAAATTTAATTTAAATTTTAGTTAATTTTTAATTCTTAACAAAAAATGAGTGTCCCCTTTTATCTGCATGGATTTAGCTTTCTTGCAGTATAATAAATCAGACAAAATTATGTTATTCCTAATTCTTGAAAAATTGAAGTGATTTTAAAGGCTGTCTCATAATAAAACTAACTTGTTTTGCAAGCAACACCAAATCAGTGCACTATCAATATTTTTTAATTTGCTACCAGAAGTCTTCACAAAATCCAACCTAGGTTTAAATAAGCGAAGGAGGTTTCTGAATATTTGTTGTTTGCCTTTTAATTCCTCCAAAACATTGCCAATCATCCGTGTCAAATGCATTCAAGAATGCTGCTGGGTAAGTCATTTCAACATTTTCCTTCATGATAGCGCCAAGATTCTCAGTGGGATTGAGGTCAGGTGAATTTCCTGGCCGTTTGTCAAATCCATCTTTTTGGAAAAATTCAAGCTTTTCCAAAGCTTACAGCTCTGAAGGTGGTACATGTGATCAGTTGTATCACCAATGTGTCAGCCATCAAACTCCACGAAAACAATGGGAAAATCCGAGAAGACTAGGTGCATGATTGTCAATATTGTTCTGTTCTGTCAAGAGTTGTATAGGGTGAAACATCCAGCTGCAAAAAATCAATTTTATTATGAGACATCCTCTGTTATATTTGTTATATTTTAATCATAACTTTCACTTTTTTATTGGAAATTACATTTCAAAAATATGAAATTAAGAGTTAAAGGAGTTACTTTCAGCAATGACGTTAAATTAGTTATTTTGTACTTGTATGTTAAAATAATATTAATGCCTATATTTTTAATGTATGTTTGTATGTGCATTATATCATCACATTACTGAACATTGGACAGCAAGAGTACTGTTGTATTTCTATTGGAATTGTAGCTCTGCAATTGTTTGATGGGTAAGATACAAGAATACTATGTAGATAAGTTGAAGAGAGCTGAATTTGCATATAAACATCTGAACAAAAATGCTATCGACTCTTAGAAAAAAATAATTATGAATCATGACAAAACCAAATAAGATGTAAAATTGTTGATATATCAAGATATACAAAACTATTTTGTTGGCAATAGTTCTTGGACCTCTGACAAACCTAGATGTATTCAGTCCATCTCCAAGAAATATAACTCCTTATCAATGAATGACTTGATAATGGCATATAATATTGAAAAAAGACTACAAAGAAACACCATTGAACTCCTTTAACATTTACTCCTAAAAGTATAAGTGAGATAGATTTTTAGTGAGAGGCCAAGAATGGCATTCTGATAAGCGCCACTGTAATTTATATTGGCATCATTAATATCTCTCTCTC
>VCCN01003143.1:3757007-3773069 GCA_006491835.1 Architeuthis dux
ACCATTAGCATTATCAGGATTCGTCCTGAGAAGCTTTTGGGAGCAGATCCCTCGCAAAATTTTAATTCCGCAAATAACTTTTGAGCCCCTCCTCCAATTCTGTCCCCAAAAAGTACCATAAACCTTTTGATATACAAATACCTTACCATTCCCAAATTGTAAGTGCACAAATAGATAAATGAATACAGTAAAGCATACAGTAAAAATTTTAAAACTCTTCATTTTTTCTGATGACAGATCCATCAATTATGGCGGTATTGATATTTTTTTTAGTCAAAAACGTAAACATGGCCTTTTTGAGCAGATTAGCCCAAAAATCCTCTCTGAGTATGCAAAAGTATTTTTTCTTTTTTTATGACTAACTTTATGCTATTTTCTTGCAGTTATAACCAAGAAGATATTTAATTATTGCGATACGTTTTAAAACAACATTTGAAAAGTACACGGTAGATGCTAGTAAAAAAAAATATACAGTTAATTAACGACAAAACCATAAATTTTATAAAAATACAGTACAGTGATTATTAACGATTTTTTTCATTTTTATGCTTCTATTGATGTTCGTCTTAATATTTTTGTTGCCTTTTTTATTTTTATTCGGTCTGAGAAAATTTGCGAAAAAAAAAAGCTATAAACAAGATGGAGAAGGTGAGTAGCATAAAAATGAAAAAAATAGTTAATAATGATTTACAATACTTTATCTACTAAAAATAAATTTGTTTACAGTACAGTGAATTGGAAAAAAAATTTAATGTCTAAAATACTGTTCAACTAAATTGAAGTTTAAATTTAATTTTAAGTTAACATTTAATTACGCTTTCGACCGCCATTTTTTTCAAAGCTTGTCAATAAGCTGTCAACACTCATTATTGATGTTTTGTCGGTAAAATTTTAAAAAACAGTAACAGCGAATTAAAACATGCCGATTCTATGTTATTATTAATGAAAATTTGTTTTTCCTATTTTAAACAAATATTTGGACTTTTTTTTTTCTAGCAAAAACAAGAAAAAACTTTTAAATTACTTTTAATTTTTTTCTCAAAAGTCCATGAGAGTAGCTTCCCTTTATTTATGAAATAACACCATGAATAATCGAATCTGCGAATTTTCAAGTCCGCGAAATTGGAGGGACTACAGTATTATATTTTGTTCTATGGTTGTAAAAATAGACTTCAATTCAATTATATCAAATTTTTTATACCAGTTTGCTAATCAGTGATTGAGAAGATTTTGACTACACTTTTAAAGAGCATGAAGGATTTTTCCCCTTTTTTTAATGGTTAATATTTATGTTCTCCTGTACATACTAAATAAGTGAACCTAATAATAATAATAATAATAAATAAAAACAATGAAAATTTCTTCTGGTGAATGTTTGATGATTATAATAATTTAAATTTAAAAAAAGATTTTCTCACTAGCATGTATATAGTTTATAGTAAATGTAATTTTGAATAAATATATGTAAATTTAAAAATTAACAATCTGCTTTTATTTGATATTTTCCTGTGTGATTATTTAGTGTAATTTATCTCCATATAAGTGTTTCAATAATTTTTATTGGAAGATGGGTGGAGGTTACTCGAATTAGAATAGTACAGATTCTTTAGGATAGATATGAAAATAGTTGTTTTAAAACAGAATTTTCTAGTTAGAGAAAAAATTGTAATAAAGTTAAATTAAAAAAAAGAAAATCCGTTTCAATTACAAAATGTTTAATACATATTTATCAAATTTTGTACACTTCAAAAGTATTTATCTTGTGATTTTGATGTAAATTCTGTACTAGCATTAATAAATAATTTTATTGCATATAATAAAATTATTAACTACTAATCCATCACTGAATCCACTCTGATTAATCCAACCACTAATATAAATATCATACTATATCAAAAAAGTTGTGAATTGGTTTTACTCCAAGAGATTTTCGTTAGAGGAATCTGTGATGAATAAGAACAGAAATAAGAGATGCAAAGCATCAAAGGAAATAATAAAATTATTAACTACTGCAACAAAAGCATAAAAAGTAGCAGTGAGAAATGTGGTACCTAAATGTCAGATATAACAGACACTAGACTCTTATATTCAAATTTATTGATTGGAAAAAATGATCAATGTTGTTTTTTTTATTTGTTTAAAAAAAAACTTGAAATAAGATAAAGTAGTGGCTATGAGATGCTTTGTGTATTTTAAATTTAAAGGATTACGATTACCTCTTTTATCCAGTTATTTTCATTGTTTATAGTTATTTGGAAGACAAAACTTTTCTTCCAAAACTGTCCAACTTACAAAATCTCATCTTAAATTTTTATTAGATGAAGCATTGTCAACCATTATTAATTTTTGATAACTATTTCTTTCATTGCTTTTCTTCGCAACTACTCAGACCGTCAATCTGCAGCCATCAGTAAATAGCGCGGTTTCGGAAATAAAGAATAAGCTCCAGGCAAGACTCGAACGCACGTCCCTTTCGCCTTGGGGAGGTCAATTGGTAGAGCAGCTGTCATACATAGACAGGCTTCCCAAAGCGATGCGAGTTCAAGTCTCGCCTGGAGCTTATTCTTTATTTCCGATCTGCACTGTTTACTGATGGCCATAGACTGACAGTCTCAATAGTTGCAAAGAAAACCAACTAAAATTAAGATGGAAGAAATACTTGTCAGAAATTAATAATGGTTGACAATGCTTAATTTAATAAAAATACAAGATAATATTACTACTAATAATACTACTAATATATGTAAAAACAATAACATCTAATATGGCAATGAGCAATCAGGTGGGGGGGAGAATAAAGAGTGAGTTTAAATGCTAGATTTGATCTTCTGCCAACCATAAAGCTCTAGTAACTCAATTGGTAGAGCAGCTATCATACATAGACAGGCTTCTCAAGGCAAAAGGGAACTAAAATTAAGATGAAAGAAATACTGCTAAAAAATGAATGATGGTTTACAAAATATTATCTTCAAAAACTGTAAAATCCTAAAAAGAAAGCTCTTTAAAATAATTTGTAGTTTTTAACTCTTTATGTTTTTCTATTATCAAATTTGTGAATCTGATTTCAGATTATCAGCATTTCTTTGACAGTTTAAAATTTGGTAATTTATACAATAGGCAAAACGTAGGTAAGATGAAAACCTTCACATAGCATTTCTAATATTGTATATGTCCAGGTAATTCCAATATTATAGTAATTTTGCATGCCTACAGTATATTGCCCCTTGGGTGATCCCATTATTTAATTTCCCCAGCTATTTTTGTTGTTAGCACCATTCTTTTAGATCTCATTATTTTGATAGAGCAGCCTTTTCATCTTGCTTCCCACCCTGAGCCATGGCTTTAAACCAAAAAGTATCCCTAACTCACATAATTGAATAAACGCTATAGTGGAGCAGCTTAGCTAAAAATGTCAAGTCAATTGTGTATTTTATGATAGAAGAATATAATTTGGTACACTTATAGCCAAAGGCATTCCAAAAAGATTTGGATATTGAGCCATCATGAATTTGCCAATATGTCTCCCATGGCAGCCATTTTTCTTCTTTAAGTAAAGTACTCAGTTTACTCTTTTATAGCTAATTTATAAATAAATACATTTACTGCAACCATTTACAGTGGATTTAATCTTTTACTTTTCATCCTATGGAATCTTAGACCTCAAGTGTAAATGTAATGGTCTGCGAGATAAGCTTGAAACACTAATCATGGTCCCATAGATACATCCTAACATTATTTTGGCTATCATTTTTAATGATAAAGAATTAGCTTTGTTATTATCATTGATGGTATTGATGGTGGTGGTGGTAATATTAATAATGGTGATGATGGTGGTGGTGATATTAATAATGGTGGTGGTGGTGTTGGTGATATTGATAATGGTGATGGTGGTGGTGGTGATATTGATAATGGTGATGGTGATGATATTGATAATGGTGATATTGATATTGATGATAGTGGTGAGGATGATATTGGTGATGGTGATAGTGGAGATGATGATGGTGGTGGTGATGAAAATCATAAAATGACACGTAATATTTTCAACAAGATCTACCAGATGCAGCCATTCCAGTTAAGACTCCTGCGAATGTAAGAAGGGCTGTGTTAGGCAGTGCAAGTGCAAAAAAGCTGCCTTAGACCGCACAGCCTCTGTTACTGTGAAGGGGAGTGCTGAATAGACTTTCCCGTGATAAACCTTAGGTTTGGGTTGCTGTTGTTATCACTTATTTTGAGTCTTGAATTGTATCATGGCCACCATCTTGAAAAATGGCAGCCATCTTGAATTTTCTTGGGAAGCCTGTCTAAAATATCCAAATGACAATTCCCCAAAACTATATATGGTGAATAAATTCATGTAATTATGTCCTCAATATCATATTATATGCATCGCTGATAAGAAAATTGACCTTAAAACAGTTGTCACTGGCAGCTTTTTTGAAAAATAGCTGCCATAGGCAACATATTGTAATTCATGATGGCTCAATATCCAAATCATTTTGGAAAGCCTTTGGCTATAAGTGTACTAAATTATATGCTTCTATCACAAAAGGCACAATTGTTTGGCTAAGCTGTCTCACTACTATACCTCACACTCCAATTTCCATTTTTTGTGAATCATTGCTAGCTGCACAATTGCTGATATACATATGTAGGAATTTTTAGTTTGAAGTATAATTATGCTGGGTGAAAATTATAAATTCTTTTAAAATAAAAATTGTTGTACTCCTCCAGGATTGGAAATGGGTGAGTGGTTACTAATGGACCACCCTTCCAACTTTGTTGGCAGGGGTAAAAAATAAAGAAATACAAACCATTATGCTTTTGGATTTTATTAAGATCATCCAATTATGGCTGTTTCTGTATACATACTGTGATGAATTGGGCTTCGGAGGAAGTCACAAAGTCAAACAATATATATAAAAGACAACTTACCTTTTTTTCTATGTAGAAACACAAGGTGATCAGTCCGTTCTTTCAGTTCATCTGTTTCTTCTTAAGTATTAGCATTAGTTTTAGTACTGGTTAGTAGTTGAGACAATACGGAGGAAAAATAGAATAGAGTGTAGTTAGCATTTAGAAGATTTAGCTGATCTTTAGATATGGCCTGATTTAGGAGACGCCAAATAGGTGCAACCAGTCTTGTTCACAAGTTGACTCCAATGTCAACTGTCTAGACAAGCAAGAAGTGCTTCTAAAAATAGCACAAGCCAACTCCTGTTGTCCAGAGGTTATGACACTTACAGTTAGAGGTAATTGAAATTATAATTTTGAATGGAGCAATAGAACAGCCAGATAATCTCTTCTTTGACCTTACAGCTAGCTGATCAATGATCATCAGTTACTAAATGGATTTCTTGAACATTTAGAACCTTGTCATTTTCTTCAAGTTGATACTTTTAAAATGTGAAGCCAATATCTTAAATTCCATGTTTTCATTCACCAAAAACATGGATTCGATGCAGGAATTAAAAATTAATAACAAAAAGTAAATAACTAACACAAATAGTAAAAATATTAATTAGAAAAAGGCTTATTTCTTTTACCTTTTGTATATTTAGATTATTTTCTATAGTTTTGAGAAGGGTCATTAATATTCAATTGGTTCTTCGGATGATTGAACTCCTTGTTATTTGTGTTGAAAAAAAACACCTGGGCTCTGCGTTATAAGGGTTACCCTCTTTAAAAATAAAACTTCTGTTTACCCCATCACACTCGGATTTTACACCTGAAGGAGGCCGAAGAATGGATTGGCCGAAACATTGTGTTTACAACATAAACAACAAGAAGGAGTTCAAATGTCCGAAGAACCAATTGAATTTAGATTATTAATCTATTTTTTCTATCCACGCATTTTCTTTTTCTTTGAAACTATTGTTTCTGATGAAACAACTGTTCTGAAATTTTTTTTTTAACAATTTGCTATCAATTGCATATCTATAAATATGACCATATAAAAATATTTTAATGACACCTAATTAAATTTATTTAAAATATATAGGATTCATGCAGCATTTTAGAATGAATTATCAAAACGATAAAAAGGAGTTCCAAGCTACTCAGAGATTGCCATTCATAAACAGTTGCAGTAAAAATTTACCTGAAGTGTCTTGTGAATTCAGTGGCATTGCACTTGCCACCTTTTTTTCATTTCCATTTTTACTTAGTGAAATAATACTTTCTAGCTGTTAATTGTTAGGGAAACAAAATGGTTGTTACTTCAAGGTTTATATTGATGATGTGTCCATATGTTGTAGTCAATCCCCTCCCCCTCCAGTAGCAATTTTAAATAACTTAATTTTTCTTTTTGGTTTAAAAACAATGAAAAAAGAATTAAAATATATCCAGAATATTTTATTAGTTGCTTTTTATCGCAACCTTTTGCTCAGACTTACTCTTAATTAATTAAGATGAAGGTAAAAAATGGTAATAATAATTTAAAATGATAATGATGTATAACACTTCATCTAATAAAAAAAAATGTATTAAATACAGTAGCTACCAGAATGTAAACAACCAATCAGAAAGAAGGATAGGTTTGTGGGTGTTATTTGAGCTTCTGCTCCCAGTTGAAATTGTAAAAACTTCCATAGGAGTGAGTCCTATGGAAGTTTTTACAATTTCAACTGGGAGCAGAAGCTCAAATAACACCCACAAACACTGTTCATCTTCTCTCTCTCATTCCGACTAAATGACCATGTCCGCCAGTACACTTCCGGAATAACACTTCCAGCACGTCAATCCAAGGGCAGTAACTCGACTCACATTAACAGAAGTTTCAGTGGCTTAGTTGGTAAAACAGGCCGGGCTAAATGGTGCTTCCCCTTGGCTACGGGATGTGGGATCAATTCCCACCTAAGGCTTATTCTTTAATTTCCGATCAACGCTATTTACTGAGTGCCAGAGGGTAATTGGTCTGAGCAAAAAGTCGTGCTATAAAGCAACTAATAAGATCAAGATGAATTAAAAATAGTCATAAAATTTAAAATAATGATTTATAATACTTCATCTATTAAAATAAAAATTAAACTAACGAAACAATATCCAGAATAGTTTGAGCATTTTAATTTTTCACAGTCTAACATGGAAAGAAAATAGTTACTTTGAGTTTGTTCTATGACTGGAAGAATGTTGTATGTATATGAAAAATGAGAATAGATATTGCATTAGTCTCATGTATGGATAAATTTCTTTTGAGTAAAAACTACTGACATTGCAAAAGAATCATTGATCATCAGATTGGCTTTATTGAACAGGATTAAAACATTAGTCAAAAGAATAAGCCTGTGCTTCATGCAAAAATTAGTTTTCTAATTGTCAGTCAATACTTTTATCAAAAAACATGACACACACTGAAGGAATGTTTATTTGTTCATCAAAATATATATTTTTATAAAATAATGCATGTACTTATTTTTTTTATACCTGAAGCTTAATAGAAATGTTCAAGATTATGCGTGGTTTAGAAGTAGTAAACCCTGATGTATTTTTTACTAGAAGTGGGTACAAGGGACTGAGAGGCCACACATATACAATAGAAGTAGATTGAATATAAGAAAATAGCAATAGAGTGGTGGGACTTTGGAATAGATTACCAGAATATGTAGTGCTATCAACCAACAGATGTAAATGATTTTAAGAAGAATTATGATGTTTATTACACCACCGCAAAAGGTTTAAGGCCCTAGATATTGTGTAAATATGATTGTTATGATATGTGCTTGTATATACAAATTGTATACTTTTTTTTCACACTAAAATAAAATGTTCTAAAATGATCTAAATATAATTCATCTAGTGGATGAATAATATTTATTTCCTGTTGCGAATTTAGAGTTCTTCATTTTGATATTTTTTGATATAATCTAAAATTACAAAGTTATGTTTTTTTCTTCTTTGCCATGATTAGCTGAAATTGAAATGCGACAACTACAGCAACGTTTAGAAGAAACGGAAGGTCAAATGACAAGGATTCTTCAAGCTATGCAATCAGTCCAGCAGCATGTGAGTGGTGTTGTGGATCGAGCATCTGGAAACAGCTGTAATATACCTGAGGATGTACAAACTTCAAATGACAAAACTAAAGAAGATCTAGATGTTCACGAAGAGAAATACCCAGAAACTTCTGAAAATGAAAATAAACACTGTGAAAAATATGAAAAAGTATGTTTCTATCTATATTTCTTAAATGTTTTGAGGAATGCATTTTTCGTTTTTTTCTTCTTAGTAATTATAATTTTAACAATGTTTTATACAGTGAAAATAAACACTGTGAAAAATATGAAAAAGTATGTTTTTATCTATATTTCTTAAATGTTTTGAGGAATACATTTTTCGTTTTTTTCTTCTTAGTAATTATAATTTTAACAATGTTTTGTTTTGCCCTTTCTAAGTCTCTTTGATTTGCCGAGCATTCTTCTTTTTTTTTTCTTTATCTTTAACCCTTTATAGGGCACCCCTAAAAATATTTTAGATATCAAAACAACCTTTTTGTATGTTAAACTAGACCTAATTAAAAGATATTTTCAGTTGCAAGTTTTCTGAAAAATGTTTGTTTATGGGGGCAAAACCCCCTCTGACGAGGTGATCATATATGGTGCCTCGCCCCAAAAATGACCAAAAATGACTAAAAATGGAGAAAAAATTAAAGTAGAAATTTAAATAAGACATAGAATTAGAAAATAACATTCAATATAATGAAAAGATACAAAAAATTGATATTGACAAAAAAAATAACACCTCCAGGTTGATTTCAAAATTTTTTGCGCATGCCAAGAACAGGCTAATTTAATGGGGTGTGGTATGCCTTAAAACAGTTTCTGTCTTTGTTCAAGCACAAGTGTACTTTGCAAAGCTTGCAGACCACATTGGTGTGGATTATGTTGTCTTTGTGGCTACAATATTTGCATGTGGCTGACGGGTCCTCAGGTGATCATATATAATCACTTGCCCCCTAAAGGGTTAATTTATAAAGTTTTAGATTATAAAATTTATAAATATTCAGTAAAGCCTGAAAAGATGTAGAAATTCATGCTTCTTATTAAAAGTGTTATACTTATACTTTGAAAAAAGTATTTTTATAAATCCTTAGGTTAGTTCTCTTAGTAATGTTTCCTATATTTTTTTTCCAGAGCAATGTTGTACCTTCAGATTCTAATCCTGACCTTGAAAGTTATGAAGTACTGGCAACAAACAGCAACGGAAGTGAAGCGAGCAGTGATTATTCCTTACTGAATGAAAATGGAGGCTCCCGCAATTCTCCTGAGGTTGAAAGTATTTCATCGGTGACAAACGCGGGTAAAAAACTTGCCGAAAACCAGGCAGATATAAAAAACAGCTCAGAAAATGGTGATAATTTACTTTGCACCAAGTTTGAAGAAGACTATGAAAATGATTTTAACATTAACCAAACAGACTGTGACGAAGCAACATCTCCAACAAGTGGTGTCACCGTGGAAGATATTGGAGCCGAAGAAGAAAATAGTGTAGATGATAGTGTCATATTGCGAAAACGCAGTGTTCAAACTTCATCAAAAAATTAGGCTCAACGTATGTCTGGAATTCAATTTTAAGAATAAGGAAGTGAAAAGTAAATGTGAAAGATTTTGAGCCAAATGGAAAAATCAATGCTAAAGTAACTTAATGCATGCTGCTGAGATGAAGTATGCCCCAATGAATTTGTGATATGTTCTGATATAGAATTGATTTTTGGACCATCCTTTCAAAACAGACAAAAATTCTCTTCAGGAACCAGTTTCTATAAGCAAGAGATTTTTACACAAATGTTCCATTCATGTAAAAATCTCTTGCTTTAGAAACTGGTTCCTGAGGAGAATTTTTTTTTTCTTTAGATACTGGTTTCTTGTTTGCAAAGATATTTGTTTTAAAGAATTTTAATAACACAATGTTTACTCAGCTTAGTTGAGGTAATTTCTGAATTTAAAGGTTTTTAATTTAAATTTACAAAAGGGCACTAATTACTAATGTGTAATGTTTGTTTTTTTTGTTAAAAATAAAATAAGTATGTCTTAAAAACAACTACATAAGTTTAATCTTTATTCGTGCCCTTTCGTAAATTTAAATTAAAAACCTTTAAATTCAGACATGACCTCAACTAAGGTGAGTAAACATTGTATTATTAAAACATTTAAATTAAACACCTTTAAATTCAGAAATGATCTCAACTAAAGTGAGTAAATATTGTATTATTAAAATTCTTAAAAAAAATCTTTCTGAAAAAAAAAAAAATTCTCCACAGAAACCAGTTTCTAAAGCAGGAGATTTTTACGCGTATGGTCTTCTGTGGCAGAAATCGCCAATGGTTGAAATCACTGTAAATTTTCCGTTCTGTTTCGAAGGATGGACGATTTTTTTTTTTTTTTTTTTTTTTTTTTTTTCTTCTAAATTTTTGGCATCAAGAGTGATGTATAAAATTTAAACTAGTCATTTTTATCAATCTTTTTAAACTTAAACACAACATTTATAATTGACTTCACAATAATTTATTCCCCTTTTCGTTTTATGTGTGTGCGTGTGTATGTGTGAATGCATGTGTGTATGCACGAACATAGAATTTCATTATTTTTCTCTCTCAAAATAACTAGTCACAGCATTAAAACCTTATAACTTTATGTAGTTTTCCTATAAGCATGACTGTAGTATTTTAATTAAAAATAAAATATTTACTATCTTTGATATCAATATTTATTGTATTTTTGTTAGGTATTTTCATTAAGTTATCTGGGGGGTGTTTTAGGCTACTTTAAAATGCTTACAATATTTAACATATATTTAACTTGTTAAGATTTGGAGTTACATTTTGTGATGAAAATCTGTTTCAATATGTTAGTATTTATTACTTTTTATTTATACGGCACGAGTTAGGTATGGAGATAGAAATCTGCAAATGAACACAACCCTCTGTTAAAAATAGATTTTAATGAAAATTAAACTTATATATTCCCTCTTAAATATAAATTCAAAAGAGGATAGAATAAAAAAATATTTTTAAAAAATAGTCTCACTGTGTTATTTACAGCTAGTTTTAAAAGATTTTGAGGCGGGGGCAAATAGTGATACTACCATTAAACTTTCAATCCTCCTACACAGAACAAAATTATTAAAAATCAATTGTTGGATTTTAATATTTAAAAAAAATACAAATTCATCCTAAATCATTACAATTCATACAGAAAATATTTTCTGATAGAAATTCAGTTTTTAAAAAAATTTAGCATAAATTATTTGTTTTATTTTATTGTCTATTTGCAAAAGGCAAGTTTCTCCAATTCCAGGAAATGTTTGATACTATACTGTAAGTCCATGACTGCAGAAGTTATTTGCCAGTTTTCTCTACTTGCTATGTACTCCAAAATATTTGTTAAAAATTGGTTTGACAGGCACAGAACTAGCTTTAAATAAGTGATGACTGCTTTGATTCATTTTATTTTTCGTTTTGTTTTATGTGCTAAAATACAATGTAAATTCATTTTGAATTACTTTTTTTTTTTAAGAAAATAACTTTATTACAAAAAATCTGATTTTTATTTGTAAAACTGGAAATTCTATGTAAAACTTCATTTTTAATACAATCATTGACTTTCTCTGAAAGATTCATGTAAATATGTTAATTTTTTCTCAGTTGTTTAAAATTGATGAAAAAGGTAAATAATTAAAATCAAAATCAATCTCAAATTGTAAAAAAAAATTAAAATTTGCGTGACTCTTGGATAATTAATAGGCTTATGTCTTCTCCTTTTTTTGTTATCTTCAATCTTTATTCTTTAAGAAAAGCTATTTTTTTGTTTTATGTCCATACTTTGCATTGAATCCATTTTGCTGATTTTTCACCTATGAAAATTTTGTTACTTTAACAATAATTTGTTACTGAAGTTATAAGTAGAAAACGATTTAACCATTATTTCATATTTTTATATCCTAAATATTCTTTTAAATTCATGCAAAGTTATTGTTTACTTTTATTTTTGATTTATATTTTTAGATATCTTTTTTGGTGATTACTTTCAGTTATAATTTCTGTTGATCTTAGTGTGAAAGTGTAATAATTATTACAATTTTTGTGAAATCATTAATGTGATAATGGTAGATACAATTATTTTGCAACAAACATTTTTTTAAATTATTATTAGTGGATGAAGTTTTGTAAAACATTATTTATATTAAATTTGACCCATCTTAACAAATTCATAGAAAAGATGGGCCGAATTGAAATTTGTATAAAAACAACTAAAGTGTAATAAAAGAAATTTGTTTTTTTTCTTTTCTCCTTGGAAATGAAATATAAGGCTTTTCACATATATTGGTTATAGATAAACATACTTGGATGGTTACTGAGTTCAAATCTAAAAAGATTAAATGAATAATCATAGAAATGCTTATAACACAATTCACACTTTAGTTTTACATCTTAAAATATGATATATACTCAAACAATCTACCTAAAAACAAATTTTATTTTCATGATATATGGATCATTTTAAAGAAATAGCTTTTATTACTAGAAATAGCCATGAGAGAAATAAATTTAAAAAAATAAGCATGTCAATGAAGACTGTTCAGAATAATAACATTATTGAGTCTTTGACACACATGAATATGTAGATATATTGTACAGTCTTTTTCTGTAATCAGATTTCCAATTCTATAGAAAAATCTACCTTTTAAATGTATAGTTAGATTACATAAGATTACAATAATTAAATGGTTTATTTGATGTTCATTGCTATTGGCTACTGCCAGGTAGACATTAAAGGGAAAATGGCAGCTTGCCTTGAACATCAAATGTTCTGCATGAGAATCTAGGACAAGTCAGCCCGGACAAGTTGTCCACGGACAACTTGGCCGCCAATATTTCAAACCCGGACATGTCGGCCGCGTTTTGTTTTTAAAGGCAAATATGACTATCTAGACAGAATTTAAAACAAAATAGAATCAAAATATATAAATCTAATGCAATTTACAATAATAATAAGTTAATTCATGTTCGTTGTTTAGTGTTTTATATATCTTTTTTCAACTTTTTATAGCTAGTTTTTGTTTATTTTCTCGAGTAATGTTATTTAATTTTTTTTTATTTAATTAAAATGTTTTACGCTTACGATCTTACTGATCGAATATTTGATAAAAAAATAGAAAAAGATTTTGTTAAATAGGTATATAACCGACATTTTGATAACAATAACATCAAGTGACGAATTCTACTTCTTCTATTGACGGCTGAGTTGCTCTGTGGCCGACTTGTCCATAGCCAATTTGTCCGGTTACCGCTGCAAGACTATCCATGAAGTAATGATCAAAGCAGCTGTCAACCCTGAAATGAACAATAATTGATGAAAAAGCTAAGTTCAAGGCTTTCATCAACAGAGACATCTCCTTTCCTTACCCACAATGCTCACTCTTTTTTATTCATTCTAGGGGACCCATATGACAAGTCTCCTAAATGTTTTTGTAAAATTGAAGAAAAATCTTCTCTACACGATCATTGACTTTTCTTGAAATATTCATATTTATAAATATAAAAAGCTTTCTTCTTTGTTGTTTAAATTTGATGCAAGAGATCTTCAAAAGTAAACAATTTTAAACTTATATAACTTCTAATATAATTAACACAGGTTATTACATTTTTGTTATTTCTTCAATTCCTGTGCTGAAAAGCTAAAGATTTTTAGGTCAGTTTTGTTAAATTTATTGTGGTTTGTTCTGTTCAGGTTCATTTTTGGCTGATTGTCATGTCCACCCCTTATATAGAGATAAATATTTCCATAAGACAGTTCTAAAACAGATGTTAGTAACTTTATTAACAAAAATCTATTATCCAGTTGTTTAACATGAAATTTAAATACCATAATTTATTGAAAATAATATATATTTATCAAAATATTTGCACAGGGCCACTATACATTTATTCCACCTTGGTAGAAAGTTTTCAATTCTTTTCCTAAAGAATTCATTTAAAGAATAGAGAAATTCATTGTAGGCTTCTTCAATTTGATCTTGATTGGAGAAGTTCTTGCTTGTAAGGAAAATACTCTGGAGGCTTGAAAAATGGTAATTCATAGAAGGGAGGTCGGATGAATAGGACGGCTACAATAGTCTCCATCTTCAGCTGATTCAACTTTGCTAAAACCATTTTTGCAACATGAGAGCAGATATTATCATGCAGCAAAATGACTTCTCTATTCACCAGAGTTCTGCTTGAATTTTGAATGCATTATTTCAAGTTAGTCTTCCATACTTTGTGTAATAATTGTTTGGTCACTTTGAAAGGAGAACTATGTATCAAACCACTCCTGTTCCACCAAACGCTCACCACAGAGATGATAATGCAGTTTTGCCTTCTCATCTGCATCCAGCCATTAAGCAGATCTCCAGTTATTGATGCAACTGATCAACTTCATACTGTTGAATATAATTAACCCCGCCCAGACCTTTATGCATCTGAGTTTTTGTTCCTCATTTTTTCCTAATGTAATCCATTTATGAAGTTTTCTTTTCTTGCTATTATCTGAAATAGTTTCAAATGATACGAAGAACTCAAAAACTTCAGTGTATGAGTTTTGAAAAAAAAAAGAAAAAAATCATTTTCTACCATAGCCTTCAAATCTTCTTCATTGGATAATGGTTCTGGTTATCCCTCCTCAGGATTTTCTACTCTGTAATCTGTAATCTCTTCTTGCAAACTTTTGAAACCCAAATGTTATTGTTTGTTTGCTAACAGTATTATCACCAAATACAGAATTTATCCTCACAGCTTCAACTTTTCACACAAAATATGTATTGGGAAATAAGGGATTTACTGGCATCTTTCTCTGGAAATGCTCGCATGACACCAAACATGTGTTGCATTGCATGGTGTATAGATATATTTATCTAATCGCATCTTTATATTATACTGTTTGTTTCTTGTGTTAATAGAAATCAGAAGAAAATCAGAAGAAAAATGTTGGCGGCAGTATACGTCATGTTTTGTTAGTGTTTTTTTTAATGAATAACTCTTAATAATTATTTGGAAAAAAAAAAGTCAAATGTGAAATAAAAACTTATGTTATTAAATCAATACTGCATTTTGTTTTACAGAGAAGTAGTTTGTAAATACCAAAAAAACTTCAAAGTGCAATAAACAATCAATACAAAAATATAAGAAAAAGAAATTGTCATCAATTTTTATTTCTTTGTCATTCTGTTCTATTCATATTTTCTCTTGCACTAAATCCTAAGTCTCGGTACATTTGCATATTTCTCCACATGAAAATAGAAAATATTTTGTATTTATTCCTCTAGGTCCTGTTTGTATTTTTTTACAAGAGTTACAGCTTTAAAATTAGCCATATACACAGCTCAATACTTTTAAAAAATTTTTTAAAAAAGCAATTTTTTACTCATTCTCCAAGTTCCTCTTTAGCTCTTGAATGAGATTGCAGCTGACAATATGAAAATCTAAATTTACAGATTTAATCTGCTTGTAGTCTATTTTTGCATATATTTTGCTTCTGAAGTTTAAAAAATAAAAAGGAAACAAGACATAATACCAAACTATATTTACTTGTTTAAAAGATTTAAAGGTGTATTTATGAAAAAATTAAACTCTGTAAAAAGCCAGGTGATGAAAATGATTTATAACTAATTTCAAGGATATGACTATATAGATACACTGACGGCACTAGGCCCGGACTCCTAGCTGCCTTGCCCATGCTCGCAAAATTTAATCTTAATGTGACATAATTACTTATATAAAATCTTTTCCCCTCATAGTTTTCTGGCCCAACCTTGCCTGGGCTGGTACAAAATGCTGGCGCCTCCACTGTATAGACACTAGGCTGGCAAATTGAAGATTAATGAAATATAGAGTAGATATTTTTTACTATTGGAATTTTTAAATGGTTGTGATTATGCTTAAACTCTGTCACAGCGCTTCTCCTTGAAAATTGCGTTTTATAAAAAAAAAACGGTTGTAGGCTTTAGATATTTCACTCTAGATGGTATTAGTTTATAATTTCCAAAGAGTTCCGGGATTTTTTAAGCTGAAAAACATTCTAAGGGCTTAAA
>VCCN01003143.1:3778795-3790283 GCA_006491835.1 Architeuthis dux
CTCTCCTTCCTTTTTGGCACAGCAATTTTATACTTAACAAGCAAACAGTTTATACTACACAAAACATGATTTTAAAAAGTGAAACTAAATATTCCCATGTGAGTACTTTTGTAAATATTTTTTATTTATTGACAATTTTAATTAATATTTATGTGAAATATAACATTTTTCACACTTCACAAAATACAGTATTGTCACAGCTTTTTAGCTGTAGAATTCTGGGACGCTAATTTATGTCTGTCTTACGGAAGTAAGGCCTCGAAGTATGTGGTACGTATATTACCATTATTTTGCAAACAATTATTCAGTTCATTACTGTTTCAGTTACTCACTGTGGTCATTTTCTTCCTTCCTTATCATCCACGGAGTCGATATATTGTGAAGGTTGCTCTCACAACTTCTTGGCTAAAGTCTAAATGGTCTAACAAGATGTTAAAAAAGCTCTAGCTTTTAGCCAGAATTCTGTGCTTCGCGATACTTTACAGATTCCCACGAATGTGCAAAACTGCATTTTTAAGTTTCTTTTTCTATTAATATTTCAGGGAACTAACCACATATTTCGAGGATTTACTTCTAAGAAGGACGGGAGGTAACAGCTCAGTTTAATACAGGCCTTCCACGCTATAACGCGGGTGGATTGTGGAGCCCAATATATTTTACCACCAACATTTAGCTCCACATTAGGTAGATCTAGCTTCTAAATATATACATTGGTTGTGGCAAGTTTAGAATGCAGTGTTCATCTTTTACTACCCTAATTCACATGTTATAATGGGGGGGGGGAGAGCCTGTATTGCACTGGGTTAGTTAAAATAAGCCACCACACTAAATTAACACCTGAAAATATTTTTATTTTTTAAAATCAAGACTGACTAAATTCTGGGAGGTACCTAGGGTATTATGGATTTCTCTATAACGCAATATAAACTTATTCCAACCGTAGTATAAATAGCTTGTTATTTGAATTAAACAGTGATCTCTCAGCTGATTCTTGCATTTCAAGATTTTAAACTCGTTCTGTAATAACGTTTAACTGCAGCTGAAGGGTCATCAACTGAATCTTGTGTTTATGTTAGCAAGCAGCCATTTTTATTTCCTAAAATAATCTATATATGGCAAAATATCAAACTATATTTCAATATATCCTAATGTCAGATGCCGAAAAAAAATTATCACAAATTTTACAAAATATCTTGATATGGATAACTTGTATTTAATGTTAACATTTATTTTCAAGTAATACAATATACAAGAAGAAAAATAAAATTTGCTAAAACTTTGCATCTAACATTTTCCAAAGCAATTTTCATGACTTGGTGTAATACAAAACGTTACTCAGAATAAAATTTGCTACAGGATGACAGATTTTTATTAAAATCAGTTGAGTTTTACAAAAGTTATTACAAAATTAAAATCGTCTCTTTGTGTAAAAACTCAACTCAATCATATTAATGGGAAAAGTGCTATCATGCGTGCTCGATATACGCACCACTATCATAAACGTTGTCCTCAACTACAACTTGTTTAAAAAAAAGTGTTTTTTTTTAAATGTCACGCCCAGGTGGATTCGACCCACCAACCTTTTGGTTAACAGATGAACGCACTAACCTGTTGCATCACAGAGGCAACTGACAGTTACTCCAGAGCTATTTATTTCTCATTCCAATTCACATGTGCATGACTTAAAATCCATTTCATTTTTTTTTACATACTAAAATTTTCAACCTCGAAAAGTAAAAACGATTTCAAATTATTATTAATATAGCCTATGACATTCACAGGGTCATGTTATATATGCCTGTAAAGTATGGTCTAATTCAGTTCTGTGGTTTAGGTGTACATCAAGTTATAACAGTAAAACTTTGGCGAAAACAAAGAGAAAAATAAAATTTGTTAAGCCTTTGTATCTAGTGTTTTTCAAAGCAATTTTCGTGACTTGGTAATAAAAAAAAAAAAGCCACCCAGAATAAATTTCTCTACAAGATGACGTAGATTTTATTAAAATTCGTTAAGTTTTACAAAAGTTATTACAAAATTAAAATCGTTGCTTTGTGTAAAGACTCAACTTAATCACATTAAGGGCACAGCGCTTTTGTGCGTGCCTGATATTAACATGCAAAAGCAAATGAAATTAATATATCTGTTATTATTGATATCTCTATATTCCTGTGATCTACGACTACTACTACAACTTAATTGTTAGGCTGTGAGGGAGGAGTAATGAATGAATGACAGTTATAGTGAAGTTTGAGTCCCTTTTGCACCCATTCAAGCATGAGCACCCTCTTCCATTTTTACCCTTGTTCATTATATTGCAAGGGTGGGTGGGAGGGAGAAGAGAAAGGATGAAAGATATGAGGAAATTTAAATTCTATTGCAGTAAGATACTATGCTTTAGCTCCTGTGCACAGCAATTGACTCCCCGCCTTCTTTACCCGCATTAAAAGGGGGAAGGAGTAATAAACCACAAGAACGTGCTAAAACAAACAAATCAACAAGTTTAATTGGTGTGGGGAGACACCAGAGAAGAAATGAATATTAATCAGAAATAAACAAGCAGAATATTATAGATAATCTGATATGAATATTAAAATTCAGGATTCTTGACTCACTAGGAAATTATTTAGTAACCTTCCTACAATATTTAGCTCTTTTTCACATTTCTGGATATAGTATTAATAATTTATATTCACTTCTTTTTTAAAAAGCAAATTAACATTATGGAACAATATTTTTTTCAGCCTTAAACAAAACATGTATTCAATAATTTCTATCAAATAAAGTTTTAATAAGCTAAAGAATTCTATCAAATTTTAATGAAGATAAGTTAGGATAATAAATAATAACAATTGTTTTTTTAAAATTAAATGGCAATATACAAACAAACTACCTAAAATTTAAATATTTCATACAAATAAAAATTATTTTTGAATACTTGGGATTATAGAATGTAGACAACATAATTCTCCCATAAAGAACATATCTGCAAACAAAATTTGGTTTAATCACAAATATAAAACAGTTTGGAATAAGAGTGAAATAAGAACAAGTTAGCTATAAATTCTGTAGGATTGCAAATTTTCTCATACTGTAATTTATTTACTGTTTATAACAAAGTGTCATTAATAGCTTTAATAATTATTATTCATTCAATACAAAAACTGGTGTGCATAGTTATTTCTGTTGTTGCTGTTAAATAAATGCTAAAGAAAATAATAAAAAGGAATGCAAAGCTTCCAATCCAAATGAAACACATAAAATTAAAATAATGGGAGGAAGCAAAAGTCCCATTACAATTTAGGAAAGAATTTTCAGACCATATATTTATACTATAAATATAAAATAAAATAAAAGATTTATTAAAATTAGCTACTAATAAGAATAAGATGCATTAAAATAACTAATTCTGTAAAATACATAATTAAAATTATTTTTGTATAAAAAAAAAAAAAAAGAAGTAAATCATAACACCTAACATTTTCAATGACTCTGCAGAGGTTATATTTAAAAAATATATTAAGGTGAGTTTTAATATTTCTATGTAAATTGTTCACAAGTTCAAATTTATTAAATTTATCTTTATTGAATTTTTAAAAAAGAATTTGCCTAATATTTATGAGAAATTCACATTTAGTAATGAGGATGAAATAAGTAAAATGGTAATGAAAAGTTACTCGTTTGCCATTTGTTTTAAACAAATTTCAACAAAATAAGCTAAATAAAACTACAACAATTGAACTTGAAAACAAAAGCTTGTTAATTGAAATATACATGCCATATATCAGTAGAATGCAAAGACAGTATGAAACTGGAGATACAGGAATACGTAAAAGAGCAAAATTATGATGATCATTTTCAAAAAGCCTTTATGCATTTAAACATTTTTATTGAAAAAAAATTTGTATTTTAATCTATTTAATCCAATACTTATATACAGAATAACTTGTAATACTTGGAACAATTTTTCTTGTTTTAAAAAGTTCTAAATTAAAAAAAATTAACCAAATTGTTTGACTACAATGTGATCATTTAGATCTCAGACAAGATTTTTGTATCCTATATCCACTGCAATGTTAACTTATAATACCTGAAGCACTCAAAATCACTTCCCAGTAACATCGATGAACAATAATCCCATCATCACATACATCTTTAATTAATAAACTTGTTTAAAATCCTACATTTATCAATTTTATCTATCTAAAAATATTTTAGGTATTACATAAAAATACTAAAGCCTTAGGTTTGATAATTCAAAATATTTTTACAACTTTTTAAAAATTGAGCATAATTTACAGTATTTACATTTTGCTTCAGATTATTGACAGATTTTTTCAAGATTTACATTTGTGAATATTCATATACTATATTGATAATAATGGAAGAATTTATCTATATATAATGATAGTTTTCTTTCAAACAGGTTTATGAGTGTGGAAGAAAAATTAATAATCAATATATGTGATGAAGTCACTTTCAGTGGTGCATGATATGGTTGAAGACTGGCAACAGGAAAACATGAATTTCCACTTCAAGACATCAGTAATATTTTATACATCTAATTGAAAACACATGTACAGATTAAAGACAAAAAGAATGTTGAAAATCAAAATACTGTTCAAAAGTTATTCACAAACATAATTATATGTGGATATTCTTAACTCCTTCTCAGACAACATTTATTTTTCAAAACTGTAACATTATTCTTTTTCCAAAAAAGAAAATAGTTTATAATGAGAAATGAATTTTTCCAATTTTAACCAAGATACTTGGTTAACTGCCAGAAAATAATTGAATATAAAAACTAATGAAATAATAAAATTCCTGTACCTATAGCAATAGAATATAAATTTTCTGTGATAATATGGAAGGCACAAGAACAATTTAAGATTGTTTTCTTTCATATATTCAAAAATGTCATGACATTATGTCATTTAAGTTTGGATTTGGGATACTATCATAATGAAAGCTAACAACAAAAGAGCAAAATATTATATGAAAAAACACCAATAATAAAAAAAGTGCAGTTCATTTACAGAATATGAAAATTAAGCAATGAAAAACAAGCTTTCATGAAAAATTCTACAGAAAATTTTTGAGAGAATAACTAGAATGGTACTGTTCAAAGGACAATGCCCTGCCCATAACCAGTATGAAGTAAAGATTTCTATTCACATTTTCTCTTTTGTAACAAGAGATTTATTCTGGTTGAGTATGATGGTTCACAGACTCGAGTTCACCATAGGAAACAACTGAAGGGTCAATGTCTACATGACTGGATGACACAGTTGGCTGTTGAGCTAAACTGAGTAGGATCGAAGCACCTTCAAAAGAGTCTTCTTTCTCTCTTGTTTGATGTATAGGAGTGCACAGCTGGGATTTATCTACAGTGTGGGTATAGACCACATTCTCACCAACAGGTTTAGCTATTGCTTGAGTATCTGTCATAGAGACAGGATAGAATATGGAATGCTTTGTTTGAAGGTTATTTGCATCCATGAATACCATAGTAGTTCCTGACTTGGTATTGGAGCTCAATATAGATTGATGCTTCTTCAAGTAGATATCATTCAAATTCGAAGAGCTTACTTGCTGTTTAACTGTGCCAATGTCTTTATTTACCATTGTAGAAGGTGAAGTGAAGAGAAATGTTTTATTATGAGCATTAGTTGCAGCAACTTTGTGGGTTTGTGCAGCAGTGGCTACAGCACTTTCTAAAATGGATTCCTGTGTGCTAGATGCTAGCACATGGTTCTCTAAATTGGTAATAACTTTAGGGGAATACTGCTGCTGAAGTTCTGTTCCTGATGGCAGAATTCCCTGAGCAGGGACGGCATAGGTCATCTGGCTAGGTACATCAATAGTTGATTGTGCAGAAGTTGTATTGAGTGATGAATCAGATAATAAAATTGTTCCAGCAGAAGTAGATGGTTTAATGGTTTTTAATAAGTCAGAGTAAGGTGTAGAAATTGTCTGAATTTGAGAAGAAGCAACTAGAGGAGGATTTGGTGACTGGACAAGCATGACTTGGTTTTGAGTTGCTACTGGTGATGATGGTTGCAGTATTTTTAGGACACCATTTTCCAAAGTAACTGGAATTCCTTGTGGTGTAACTAACTGACCCCCAATGCTATACAAAACTAATTGAGGAACTCCTACATTTGAGGTGTTCGTCTGGCCAATGTTGAGAACGTTGTTAGAAAGTATAGTAGTTTGAGCTTGACCAATGGTTGCTGGCTTTTGTGGTACCAAAGTTTGTAATTTTGTATGGTGAATATTAGGAGGAGGGGATAATTTTTGCTGTAGAAGGCTTTGTTTATTTTTGACAGATGATTGCACTGCCTGGCCGAGAACTTTGATTTGCGAAAAATTTGTTTGTATATTTTGGGGAGAGAGTTTTGTTATAATCTTTGACATATCTGTTACAGCTGTGGTAGAAGGTACAACAGAGACTGGTTGGGATGATGTTGATTTTAATGTTAAAATGCCATCGGTATCCTTTGACGAAGGTGCCGAGGTAGCAACTAAAATACTGTTAGTAGGAACTGTTCCTTGAGAAATCATATGTTGTGGAGTAATTGATGATGGCTGATGGCTAGAGCTGCTTAGGAAGGAAACATTCTGATGCAGTTGAGTTGGCTGGGCCGGAGGAATCGGAGTTGTGCTGCATAGATTTGTCATAGCTAAAGATGTATCGTCTGACTTGGGTAATAATGCAGAAACAGGTGGTGGAATTGAAACAGTTCTGGCCTTGTTGGATGTTGTTAATCCAGGATATTGAGTAATACACTGTGTCGTATTAGTAGCAATTTGTGGACTTATTACAGATGATATAAGCTTTGGTTGTACTAAAGGAGATACCATTGTGATAGGGCTGCTACTAGGCACAGAGGGAGTGAGATGTTTCGTTTCTATTGTACTAAAAGTAAAATTTGGAGATACAGCACTCTGGCCTAATAATCCAGTGGTAATCAGATTGTTACAAGAACTAATATCAGCCGTAATACCTTCTGATAAATTATTGCTATTTATTTGTAGATTGCTTGGACTTGGCTGGAGCGGAGTAGTATTGTCATTTTTCAATTTAATGCTAGCACCAGTATTTGAGAGAATAGTTTTAAAAGTTTTCAGATGTTCTTTTCCTTTCATAGTTATATTGGCATTAGTCTTAGTACCTATATTACTGGTTTGGATAATAGCTGGACTAGCATTATTAACACTACACTGCGTATCCGGCTTAATATTTGTTACTGTTAAATGATTATTTAATGAAGGATGCAAAAGTTGGGTGATATTTCCTGTGGTAGGTACAGGAGCTGTAGAGTGAGCTAAAATTATATTGCCATTTTTTGATTGTAAAAACTGGCCTTGAATAGTGGTAATATTATTTAAGCCTGTACTATTTCCTTGAGATGGTATTATTTGAAGAGTTTGCCCCGAAAGTCCTTGGATTTGCTGAACAGTCGAGACCTTTTTTAAAAGATCTTTTGGATTGTATTGGTCTTGAACTGGGATGACTCCTATTGGCTTTTTTTGTTGTTGCAAGTTTTGGTCCTTAGGACTCAAGAGAAGAATGTTCTGGTTGTTTGCTTTTTGCATGGTTAATGGAATTCCAGATGCAGCGATTTGCAATCCCAGACCAGGTGTTGATAAAGATTTAGGTGAGAGCACACTCTGCACAGTTGTAGTTTGAGCTTTAGATCCGCTCGGATTTACTGTAGTCAGAATATGTTGCGGCAGTGATCCAAGTTGTTTTAGCTCATTTTGTGTTATTTTTCTTGTTGGGGGGATATTCACTTGTCCTGTTGCTTTAGGTACATTAATGACTATATTTGATGAAGGCTCACTTCCCAAAGTGGTTGCCGTTATCAAGTTCTGAGGCATTACTTTCAGGATAACATTTTTAGAACCTGGGATAGATGTTCCAGATTGTAAAAAGGCTACTGAGCGCCCCGTCGGTTGTTTAAGAGACATCAGAGCCGGTTGAGTTAACAATGTCGGTTGTGGAATATTAACTCTCAAATTGCTCCCTGATGGTTGTAAAGATTGTAAAATATTTGCTTGGTTTGGTGCCAGAACATTACTCTTTGTGCTTTCGAATGTAGACATCAAAGTAGGTGTTACTGTGATAGCAGTTTTGTTACTTTGAATGGTTTGAGTGATGCTTTTACTTGGTTGAATTGAAGGAAGCATGATTGGTGATGGGATTTTTAAATTGGCAGCCGACTGGTCTGAAAACTGAGATTGGACTGTACTTAGCAAGCATGTATTTTTAGCAACATGAGCAGAGTCATTAACCGATGAGGATAATGTTGGATGCAGTTCAATAACAGCGTTGTTGATTATAGAGCTTGTATTACTAACGGATACTGGTTGGTTAATGGGAAGGGCGAGTCCATTGGTAACTTGTACATACTCCGAACTATCATCCACAGTCTTTTTAGTAACTCTGCCCTCAAGAAGACTTTTTACTGTGACGTTACATGCATATTTGCCCAGATTATTTTTTGAAACCAATGAAAGCTGAGAATCAACAGCTTGATTTTGCATAACTGGTTCCACAACTTGATTTTGCATAACAGGTTCCACAGCCTGAATCAGAGAGGTAGGCTTATTGTCAAGTGAATCAACTTTACAGAAAGCAACCGATGACGGAATAGTGGCGTTCACTAAACTAGGAGACGGTGTCGATGGAATGATTGCTCCAGAGGTATTTTGTACTGTTTGCGAAGACTGTCCAGTTTTGATAGGTAAGCTAGTGGTCAGTTTGGATCCAGCTCCGAGAATGTGTGGGGTTACACCATGTTTAGAAATAACATAAACAGGCCCTTGCTGTGGTTTTGGTGAACTTTTAGTTTGGTTTATACAAATCTTTGGGGAAGAGGCTGCAGCTAGCGCCGATGGATCAGAAGTACGAAGTAAAACCTGAAATTGCTGTGGCAAAACTGTATGTATATTTGAATTCTGAAATACTGTCTTACTTCCAGCGTTAGTGCCAGCAGATGTTATCACAGTAGACGATGGAGTGAAGGTCCCAGAAGGATTGGGAATAGGAGTAGATGAAATCAATATAGTACTTTTCTTAGATTTCTCTTCTTGATCAGTAAGAGAGGTTGGTGAAATTATATTGTTAGGACGATTGATTGCTGCAGAGGATAATACAAAAGTTCTCCTTCCCTTGTTGTCCATATCACTTTCTGAAGAAGTGGATTTGGTAACAGTGGCGTTCCTTAAAAGTTGCTGGATTAGTTGTGGAGTTAGATTGGAAAGTTGAGTATAATATTGAATCTTCCCTCCTGTTCCTGCCTGCCCGGATACTGATTGCTGAGTTAAAAGTTTGGGTGAAAGGTTTATTGTAGTAGCAGCACTAGTAGGTTTTGACTGTTTCAGGATATTTGCTGTAGTTGTCAATACTGATTGATTACCAAACGTGTTCTGCGAGTGCAAGACTCCTTTTGAAGATACCAATTTTATCTCAGTTTGTGCTGCAGCATCGAGTGCACCCTGTCCATTTGACAACAACTGATGGATAACAGGATATGAAGTTTGCTTCAGATTTGCAGATTTTGCCTCAATTGTACAAGTAGATAACATTGGATTACCATTTGTTGTGCTTGTACCTTGCTGGCTGTTGGCAGTTGAGCATTTCGAAGCAGCCTTTTCCACACTGTTTCTTTTACTTCTCGAAGGATTAACTCTTTTATTTACAGGAGTGTTAACGTTCTCTTCTTTGGTGGGTGATTTTCTTTTCTTTGTATTCATCTCATTTTCAATATTATTAGGAATGATTCTACGTTTGCGCAATCTTCCCCGTGAACTTACATCTGGGAATTCATCTTCACATGGTGTGACAGATTTTACTGGAGTCAAAGTAGATTTAGATCTATCAGGTGTGGATCTGGGTCTGGGGGAACATCTGACACTTCTCCTTCCTTGGTCAGACTTCTGGCCTGAATCAGAATTTCTGTTTTCACTCAGGTTTGTTTGATTGTTCTGCAAAGATAAAGAGAAATAGTAGTTCATCTGGTTATATACAAGACAGAAAAAAAAGTTTCTAAGTATATTTCTATTGTACTTGAGAGCAGTTATTAAAGTATATAAAATATACATAAAATACCAACTTTCTCCTGGAAAAATAAAATGTATTTTTTGTGCTTTCAAGCCAACTATTCTTCGTAAAACTATGTTTTGACTTTTATAGCGATTATTAGAGTTTAAATTTTACAGCCATTCAGCAACTGTCATCTTAGCGCAATAAAAAATAGAAAAAGGTTGGATCGAAAGCACAAAAAATGCTTTATTTTTTCAGGAGAAAGTATCTTAGTAACTTCGAAAATTTGTTAGCTTAAAAAAAAAAAAAACAAAAAAAAAAACACGCTTATTTTTTTTATCAAATGTAAGAAACTTTGACATACCATACATATGTTGAGGCAAAATGTGTCCTTTTCAATTCGCCAATTATGCTAGGGCATATTGAAAATTAAAAATTTTGAGAAATTGAAAAACAAAGGAGGTTTTATGACATTTTATGAAGCCCATGGTAAACTTAAAAAACACAGTGATTGTCATCTTACTTGATGCATTTCACACTTTTGTTTTGCGTATGCTACTTCTTGTGCGATCCTGAACACGGATACCAAAAATGGCATAACTTTTAAAGTAAACAACATACAGAAACAAATGAACACATTTTTTCAAACAATTCTGACCCAAGAAATTCATAAAAATTGTTATTATTAAGATTCAAACACATTGACTATTTCAGGACAAAAATAGCAAAAAATGTTGAGAAATCCGATATGTTTTCATATATTCACTAGATATCAACTGTTTGTCCCATAATCTGTTTTTTCTTAATCCTTAAAGTTTCTATTTTAAGATTTTGCCAGATAACAAGCTGAAATAATGTCTGATGGGGTTTATTTCAACCATATTTTTTAACCTATTGCGAACCAGTATGACGCAGCCAGAAAGGGAAAAAAAAGAAAAAAAAAGTGATTTTTTTTTATTCAATAAACAATAAAATCTATTCACAATGGTTAATTACAAATTCCATAGCTGTCAATTGAATATCTATTTAATGTATGAAACAGAATGAAGAAAAGGAAAGTCAACAGTTCTCTTGAAAAATGAAAAAAAATGGGAAAAAAAAATGGAAAAAAATGAAAAAAAATGACAATATGCAACTGAGATTTTCATTCAACAGGGTGTCCCTAAAGTCTGGACACACAGTTATAAATAGTGATATTTCCTAACTATATTTTTTTCCCCCCACAGATTAAATACGAGTTTGTCGAAAGAAAAAAGGATTGAACTGGTACTTCTCAGTCTAAAGGAGAAGGTGTACTCAATGAAAATTAAAGTTACAAGACACCTGAGGGAACGCATCATAAATGAATGTGCTCAAATTGACAGAAATATGGAGTTAATGCACCGGGTTCATGTGAATCTTGCAAAGTGCATTAAACTTTGCATCACAAATGGTGGA
>VCCN01003143.1:3816950-3835521 GCA_006491835.1 Architeuthis dux
TGTTTTTCCGTTTTACTGCCCTGGGCGATCTTACGGTAGATCTCGGTATGTTGTTTTGTATTGCCTTGTTGATGGAACAACCAATGATAATATGCAACCTCTTATTCCTATTCTAATTTATCATTGTACCATAACATTTTAAAGCACAATTTAAGCAAGGTAAATATTTACAGTTATATAACTAGAGCAATGAAAATTCAAATTAGCTGCAATATTATATGACTCACTTTTTTTACTTTGTAAACACTATCCGATAGATTTTTTGTATACTAAGGAAAAGTACCAATTGGATATTCTGTATTTTATTAGATAAAACAATTATCCTGAATCTTACCTTGGAAGAAGAGCCAATTTTTGTCCGAGCATAGTTTCAAGACGTTGTCCTCGCTTAGATATATAACTGTCTGGTCCATTGTAACGATAGCAATTTTCCAACATTAAGCGAAAGTCTGCCACAAAATCATTTATTGTCTCGTATTCACGTTTTTCAAATGATATTCGCACTGAAAAAGAAAGTAAATTTTAAAATATACACCAATTTAAAAAAAAGTTGGCAGCATAATCATTTAGGAGATAGGAATGACATAAATTAATCAATTAAAAATGTATTATCTGACAGCAAAATATTTGGATTATGAAACACTTCTTATATACCTGTTCAACATCCTCTTATTCTTTACCAGCAAAACAGGCATATTTTTAAGATGACAAACTTTTTGTATACTAAGGAAAAGTACCAATTGGATATTCAGCATTCAGTATATATCCTGTAGTACAATCATCATTAGGTAATGGTATCTTGTGCATGTCCTTGATGATCAATATTAAACAGACATTTTTATCTTTTATTCTTAGCTTTTGCAACTAAAGCGTCAGAAAAAAAGAATTATCCTGAATCATGATAAATCTACATAAGTTCTCAGTTCAAAACATCACCTATACAATATTGTTTTCCCATCTTTTCTTTCCATTGGAGTCAGATAGGAAGATTTCAGAATAAAACCACTAATATTCTCTGGAACAGTGGTTCTTGAACTTTTTACCACATCCCCTTTTAGTTATTGAACCTGGCCTCCACGTACCGCCCTCATATCTTCAAACAAATGACTAGTTTGAAATGGGTAATGCAAATACATAAAAAAGATTTGAATATAGAGTGAACCGTGTTAAAACGGACCCCCGTTAAGCCGGATAAAAAAAATTAAAAAAAATCTGAATTAGCAGGGTTGCCGGATCAGTTTCCTAAATATCGGACATTAACAGCAGGGTCTATTGTAAACTTTTACCTAAGATTAAATATATACATATAGTTATATGATGTATCATGTTCAGTGTACAGTGTATATATTTTCCAATATCGTATATGTACAGTATTACATTTACAATATTAACCTCTACCATCGGTTAACTTGGACAATTGGCTAAAACGAACACACTTCCCCCCCTATTAACGAGGGTTCACTGTATTATGTTCATTATATGATATTATGCAAACAATTATTTTTTCTTCTTCCTGTGGGCTTGTGACCCCTCTTGAAATTACTCATGCCCCCACTAGGGGTGGGAGGCATGTCCCCTTGTTTAGAACCACTGCTTTAGAATGCTGTCTGCCTGCCTAGTCCTGCATAAGACTCACATAACCAAAATGCTGCTAGCATAAAGTAGTCTCTCCTATAAAATCTTTCGATTGCCTCAATACAAACTAACAATGTTTCAGCCAATCCATTCTTCGGCCTTCCTATTTACCCCATCACATTCAAATATTATAACTGAAGAAGGCCGAAGAATAGATCGTCTGAAATGTCGTGTTAACAACACAATCAACAAGAATGAGTTCAATCATCCAAAGAACTATTTGAATGTTAATGACCCTTCTTAAAACTATAGAAAATATCTTTACCTTAAAATTATATACAAAATAGGAATAAGCCAAGTAGATAGAATGTCTTAACTTGCCTAATCTGAATTCTCAATTGCAGATTGTCAAATGTATCAATTGTCTGGCACTGCTACAGCACCATTAATAAGTTTAATTTAACATTACCCATCCTTCAATGTACTGTATCCTATGTAGCATCACTATCATGGAAAAAAACATTGTTTATACTAGTGTGTTTTCAACTAGTTCATGCGGAAGAAATTATTTCTTAAACAGTTAAATTTATATCTTTTAGTATAAATGTATTTATAAAAAAAAAATTTTTTTTTTTAAAATCATAACAAATCATGGATTGAGTTTCTAGGCTTCAGTAAATTTTTAAATATAAACACAACCAGAAATAGATTATTGTTTCCAGGTTATGGCCGAGCCAATGAAAAAAGCAATTATGATTCTTTTTTAATAAAAAGTAATCGTTTTTCATTGGCTCGGCCATAACCTGGCAGCAATAATAAAATACAGAGGCCTAAAAATTTTAGGCTTCTGTATTTTAAAATTATGAATGGTAATTTTGGGCCAGACCAAAAAAAAAAAAAAAAAAAAAAAAAAAAAAAAAAATGAATCCCTATTTTGTTTCCAGATTCACAGAACTCTTAGGAAAAATAGTTTAAAACAATCCCCAGTGAAATATCTAAAGCATAAAACTGTTTTCTTGGGATAAAATACAATTTTCAGCAAGAAAAATTGCTTCAACCACCTCAGGCAATTTCCATTAATATAAGATTTATTTTCTATTCCTGCTAGTGTGTGTGTGTGTGTGTGTATATATTTTAAAATAACTTAAATTATCTTTTTTGTTCAGCAAATCAACTTACATGACATTAGTATTTTTTGTTTTTCATTCAAGCTTTTAGACCCTCCTACATAGGGAATAAAATTCAAGTGACAGATATTTTGTAGTTTGAAGAGAATAATAGCCATTTTCTATACTTTTTACACATAAGCAATTGGAAAATAACACCCACTACCCAGGAACAAAAATCACTTTGTACAGTGTTATCATTTTGTTCAACATGAAATTTCCAATTTTGCTTCAAGCTTGGCATTTTTACTGTTTTAAAAAAAAATGATAACTATTAACTGATATTTTTAACTAATCTTTTCTTCCTCTTATTAAACTTCCAGACTATGGAATGAGAGTTCGTCTTTCATAGACAATGCCTTAACCAATTTGGCCACATAAGTCAATGGCTATACAGGGCACAAATCTACAGTCATATTGCCAATTATCTACTCCCAATCTTCACACTATTGTTTTTACTACCTAGTCAGTCTTAAATTATTTTAAATTCTGAGATGAAGTCTTGCCATTACTCATTTTTGACACCATCCATGAAAGGAGAGCTCCTGGCATATGGACTCCATTTCTCATTGAAAGCCACTTTTTTTATTCTTACTTCACACTACTTATATTAAATGGTCAGAGGATTCAACTTACAAAGTTGTGATAGAAGGCAACAATAAGATGAAAAAAAGACTAGCTAAAAATTAATAATGGAAACGCTTCATTTCAGAATTCAAAATAATATCTTATTTGTGGATTATTAATTAAAAATTTCATTTTTACACATTCTTTTGACAAATAAGGAAAGCCTTTTAGATCAAATTTTTAAAAACTTATTTAAGCTGGATTGAAGCGGTGAGCAATATAAATTCCACATTTGGGTACAATGCGGTTAGTGAACAAATTGAAAGGTTTGGGTGTCAAAATTTTACAAAAGGAGATTTCAGCTTACAAAATCAGGAAAAATCACTTGAATTGTGATGAAAAAAAGAATTAAGATGAAGGTAAATAATAGTCAAAAACGAATTAAAATGATTTACAACACTTCATCTAATAAAAAATAAATAAAATAATCCCTTTACTAATACTTCTAGTACATAAACCAAAACATAGATTCGCTCAATTGTCTAATACTCTTTTGTTTTCTGCTCATTTGTCTCACAGGTAAATATATTTCTGCATCAGAACTTGCAGTTAACCGTTGCAACCATTATGTAAATCAGGATGCCAGATGAGCAGCAAGCGAGGAGATAAATAACACAATATGTTATCGTTTTAAAGTTAGACTTTCGTTATTTGTTTTTTGCAGATGGGAAAATCGCCATGTGCATATGTTTCTCTCTTCAGTTTTTGCTTTGCACATGGAATCTTCATTAAATGCAGATACAAAAAATCATCACTTTTATTACACAACATAATGAATTTTAGCATGTGCACACACACACACACACACACACAAAGGTTTTCTCGACAAAAGTTCTAATCCTCAGAAGACATGGACTGTCTTCTGAGGATTAGAACCTTTGCAAAGTCAGACAATAACGGTTACACTAAAAAAAAGAAAAGCACCTCCATTTTGACAGTGGGTGTGAAGCGAACAGCCATATTATATTCCTTCCATTTTTGATTTCATCATATTTTGATTTGCTTTTGACGACCGTACTGGTTTTGTTATGCAGATCGTCATTATGTTTTGGTGATTTTATCTCATCCCTCATTCCGGTTTTTGCAAGCTGCACTTTCCCCGTAATCGAACGATGCACATAAAAGAATAAAGTAACAAGGCTTCACACATCTATACTAATAATTGAGCCATCTGTTGGTTTGTCCGTGCCTCTTCTTCGGTAAAACTACGAAGCCAATTGACTCGATATTTGGCACGGAGAATCAATAAATATCGACTTCCCACATATGCTGAACTTTGAGGCCATTCTCTTTAAACAATCTTCAGTTCCGAAGAGCAGAAATTTTTTTTTTTTATACCAGATTTCCTGTCTTTCATTCTTCTTATGAATGGTACACATTTTTCTTAAACAAGTTTTTGTAGTTTTGGTCGGATTTTGCTTTTTTGTCAATATATAGCAGCAGTAATACGAACACGTTGTGAGTCAGTGGAGGTTTTGGTTTCTCCCTCCTCTACTAAAACAGTCACAGCAGGCGTGTGACACGCCTCTTTTTTCATTGACAAAAATTCAACATAATTCATTTCATACTGAAGGGAAACTTCCTTATAACACTTTTCTATTTTCATTGACAAAAATTCTACATATTTCAATTCATAGTGAAGCCAACGTCTGGCATGGGGAGGCTTAACTACACATGACTATGCTATTTCTGGTCATTTTCATATATAAACTGGACAGTAATTTTTTAAATTTAGTTTCTCTGGTGGGGAGGGGGATAGTTATTCATTATTATTCACCTCATTTGGAGGTTTATTTGTTTGATCACTACTTCAGTAAGACCATCATTCTAGGACACTCAGTAAACAGTGTATATTGGAAGTAAAGATTTATGTCTCTGATTAAATAATAGTTTTTCCATTTGTTGTGTTCAATAAGATGATTTATGATTTTTAACATTTTTTTTTACTGTGTTGTCTATTTTGAGGTTATGTTTTTTTACAGGCAATGCCGGGTATCCCTGCTTGCATATATATATATGCATGCAGATATGACAGAAGAAAATAGACACTATCTTTAAACAAGAGCCTTCATTCAACTATCTAAACAATTATGCAAATTCAAATTTGAGATTTGCTTTTAGCAGATTTTACTATTTCAGGCATTGATTTTATCTAATTTGTCATCATTTATTGTGAGATATTTGAACAGGCAGCCTTCAAAACACTAGACAAATAGTTTTCTGGACACCTTATTTCACAATACAAAATGGGCCAGACATTCAATATCATGAGAGTTGCCTAATAGCTTTTTAAAACCACCATTCTTAAGTCTTTTTTGCTGTATGACATGGAGTGCCATCCTCCATGAAAAGGGAGCTGTTTTCTATTCAAATAACTCTCAGTGAGTATTGATAGAAGTCCTTCAGCAGAATGGATATATCTTTTTGAATTGATATTAACTATGCATCATAGAAGCTTTGAATAACCAGTGCTCCAAATTGCTTCTCACATCATAACTGTCCGTAATTGAGCAAATGAGGACTCATCTGTAAAGAGAGTAAGTATATCAAAACTCCAAAGGTCTGTCCATTGCTTTCTCTCCTAAATGTTGACTAGTTTAAGAAGTGGCTTTCTTCTGGCAGCTCTGCCATAATAACAATGTGCTGTTCTTCAGTTAATTTGGACACAATGTCACAACTTGTGTATTGGAATGGAGATTTTTTTTTTTCAATTTCTAGTCTCATTAAACAAAGAGATCTTTCTGATAGGCCAGAGTGGTTTCATTTCATTCATTAATAAATTGTATAATCTCATTGTTCACAGTTGAAAGTGAAATTCCCAATTTTGATGCTGGCCTATTGCCATTTTAGATTGATCAAACCAACAATACACCGGTCAAAATCTAACAATTCCCATCCTTTGTGAAATGATCATGCAAGTTCTCTACCATTTTCATAGCGAATTGGGCAAAGTAGTAAATTTATAAAAATGGTTTACAATACTTGGATTTAATAAAAAAAATAAAATAATCGTTTTTAAATAAAACTCAGTCATTGCTGTGCCAGCTTAGTATGAAAAAAAAATATAATGTTAGCTTCTTCAGCGGTCTATTTTTGCCGGTTAAGTCACCCTACTTTGCCATAAATGGAGTAACTCCTAATGAGTATATCCTTATTAAATATCAAATCTGAGTAAAATAATGGTGTGATCTATGAGTGCACACACACACACACAGGGATATTATTTCTTGCTTTGTTACTATTATATTAATCCAGTGTTTTCTCGACAAATTTAGTTTGTCCCCTTTGCAGTTAAGAAAATATTGATGTTAATGTTCTCCATTTTCAAAATGTGAGATCTGTTCGAGGATACAAAGGCTGGATATTATGTGAACAGCATTGTTGACTAAGCAGATATATATTACATTGTATTCTGAATGGCAAAGTTGGTCACAGAATATGGAATCTGTGTAAGTGATAATCACTGTCACTAGATACGAGTATGGTGGCTCCTAGGAGAGCACACAGTCATGTGTCCTCTGTGGAGCATTGTGTGCTTGAGAAAGGCCCAGGTGCACAGTCCGGTCCTAACTTGGCAAGATGTTCTGTCGGTGGCAGAACAATCTTGTTGCTGCATATGGCTCCTGGTATTCTCAGACGATCACCCATCTAAATAACGACCAGGCTCGACATTGCTTAACTTCGGTGATCTTAGGAGAACGGGGTGTCCAACGCGATTTGGCCGTATATCTAACTACTGTCTAAGTAGAGAATATTATCATGCAATATGTAACCATAACACAGTTATAATAAATAGATAAGTTATATATTTACACATACACACACACTTTTCCCCTCTTAAAAAGTTATATTAAAGAGGAAGGACCATACAATACTTGCAAAAAGAATTATCTTGCTGCATTATTTGGAACTGGAGTGATTTTTTATCTTCAATTCAGCAAAATGTCAAATTACCTGACTTCATAATGGTCTGCAATATTTTCATCTTAAGCCTTCAGATCCCATTCCACATGCATTCATAAAAACAGACCTGATGCAAAATTTGCATGCATGCATGCTACCTAGCGGGAAATATGATTTCCAAGAGTTAGGGTGAGGCTTTTAGCAATCCTTAATTATTTAACAAAGTTGGAGAGGTATATTTATTCGGTCGCGTCCGTCTGTCCACAAAAGTACACAATGAATTTTAATGAAATTTTGTGGAAGGGTGGGCAATGGGCTAAGGAAGAGCTGGTCAAATTTTGGGGCGGATCCAGGAATTTGTTTTTGATAGAATGATATTTTACAGTGTTTGTTTTCCATACATTTATGTATATGCTCATGACTGTCCACACAATATCTCCAAAGGTTCAATGAATTTCAATTAAATTTTGTGGAAGGGTGGGCAATATGCTACAGAAGTAGTAATTACATTTTTGGGTGGATCCATGCCCAATTACCTCCCGACAATGGCGTTGGCAGAGGTATGCGCTCTCCGAGTGCTTTCTAGTTTCTAGAAACTGTCAACCAAAACTATCAACATAGGTTTCTTCAGTACAGGCCGCACCAATGGAGCTAGAGGGCTGAAACTTTAACATTAATTCTTATTATGTCTATGAAAAACTTTTTTGAACACCCCCACCCCGAATAGGTTTTTAGTGGAGGGTTCAATTTGCAATTTAACTTTATGCTAGATTGCTCCCTTTGTTTGTGTCCGGCTGCATTCACGCTTGTTTTTTTTGTTGTTGAAAATTTGGATTATTTTTTTTTAGTGATCACTGGTCCAACAAAATACGAGAGAAGTAACTTATTCATTGATCACCCCGACACGGCATACTGCCAAAAGACATTGGTCGGTTTCTATTGAGTGACTGACCGGACCGTTTAGTAAATATTACTACTAATAAAAACAATTAACCTTTTGGAAATCATATTTCCCGCAAAATCGACGTTTCTATGAATATTGTCCGATCGACTTACGCAATCGACTCCTTGCAGTCTCCCCCACACTTTAAATAATAAATAATTCATCTGATCGTTCTATAAACAGTGCCTAGAACACAAATGAATAAGGTAAGTAAGTTTAATTACATTTTATTTGATTCTCCGTGCTATTTTTAAAGCATCGATACACAATTTTACTCAAAAGAATACCTTAACTCGTTCCAGGTGTTCGCGAGGAACAAATTGCATAATGTTCTGGTCGTTTTCTTTGTTGAAAGATTCGCAACCTATCTTCTCCCAACAATTGAGATCAACGTAATTTACAAGCAAACAAAGTTTCCACAAATAAACAAAGACTACAAGAACGTGGTTAAAAATTCGAAAGTGATTTCCTAACTGTAAATAGGGTAATCCTTGCAAATCAGGCACCAAAATTAACCACCAACAACAACAGGTCAACGATGTGAAAATTCACAATGTCATTTGTCGTTCATATTTTCTGCACTGACAAAGCGAAACAAATGGTTACGTTGGTTAATTTTTGCGTTATTCAAATAAAAAAAATATGAGGGGGTGGGTGGTCAAATCCCTTTGTGAATCAAATGTACTAAATATTTACCAAAAAGTCATTAACCATGCGTCAAGTAGTATTTTTAGTACAATTCCAATATTTTCACAACCTCAGCATATGTATACTTTTTTTTTTTTTTGTATCTCTTTCAGTTTCTTGTCATCTGGATACAATAGAGCTAATTTTTGCTGTAAAAAGCGATATTTATCCTTTGTGCGATTTCAGAATTAAAAACCCTTCTTAATTGAACTGTAAAAATCTTGTTTTCAGATTCATCATCATGATCAGTGCGTGGTCACCGGACAATAAATGCAAATTTTAAATCTAATAATATCTAAATTGTACTGAAAACTGACATGAGTGAAAATTAAAACATATTTATAAAACTGTTAAATCTGATGCATTCAAATTCAAGACTAAGCAAAAGTTAAAAGAAAGAAATGTTATTAAAATGTTAGTAAAATTTTACAAAAAAAAAAAAAACAAAAAAAAAAACCAACCAACATTTTGATAGGAAAAAAAATATAAATGAATAAAAATAAAAAGTAAAAACCAGAGTCAACCATTCTTCTCGATTGTATGAAGAAGATGAAAAAAAGGAGCAAGACCTTTTTGGAGGTGAGGATAATAGTGTTTTGATTGTATCATTAAAAATTCAACTCTATGATGTGGAAAAAAAATCAAAATGTAAACAAAAAGTATTCGTTCAGTCGAGGATAGTTAAGATAATTATTCACCGAGTAAAAGTCAATGACTAGTGTCATTAAAAAAAAAGAAAAGTTGCCTGATTGGGACAACTTTTTTTTAAATGACCATTTTAAAAATTCGAGTTGATAAAAGGGTTTGTCAAACATTACAACACATTAAAAAAATTTCTAAAATTAAATTAAAAAAAAATAAAATTACAATTAATTCGTACTTTAAAGCGATAAATAATTTTTAAATGTGGATAATCTGCCTGATAGAGAGTGTAGACTTGTTTGTAATCAAAACATAAAAAAAAGAAGCTCTTTACATTAATGATTACAATATATAACGCTCAAGAGAAAAATATAACAAAAACAAATGTTTTATTTATTTTCAAAATTTTAAAATATAGGATGTCAAAAAAATTAGGAAAACCTAAATAATTTTTAAATGTGGATAATCTGCCTGATAGAGAGAGTAGACTTGTTTGTAATCAAAACATATCCTTACAAAAAAAAACAAAAAAAGCTCTTTACATTAATGATTGCAATATATAATGTGCAAGAAGAGAAAAAAAAAACCCCAAATGTTTTTATTTTCAAAATTTAAAAATATAGGAGTTCAAAAAATTAGGAAAACCCCAAAAGATCGAAACTATTATTCGTGGTTTCGATCTTGATCAAGTCATATACCCTGTGTAAAAATGACATAGACAGCCTAACATTATTTAACAAAAACTGTAAAAAAAAAAAAAGCAACAAACAAAAAAAAAGCAATTAACAATCGGGGAGGGGGAGGGAAATGAAAATAAAAACTTACTTTTTTTCATCCACATGGGACGAGAAATCCGTTCATAGTAGTCTTCGAGCTCTGGAAGAGAATCATCAACTGGATTCAAGAATGGCCAGTTCACTGCTTTATTCGAATCGGACATTAATTCACAAAGAATACGATAGCCATGCTGTAATTCATCATTTAAAGGAGTCTTTCCCGTGTCCGATTCTATATCTGTTGTTTCCATCTGATCATCGTCGACATCCTCATATTCTTCTTCCTTTTCAGGTTCCTTTCCCACCTGAGGTAATTCTTCAGGTGGAACTGAATTCGATATTTGCTGCATAACTTTTTCCTTTGCATTAGGATCCTCGACATTAGAAGATTCCATTCTGTAAAGTTCATCCAGGTATTCATGAATGATACTCTAGACTAAGGAAAGATCTGGGAATGATGATGTTTTACTGAGATTGGGAGAAGATTATGCACAAAGTACGGATGATAAAATTGAAAACGGAATGATTAAGTAAAAAAAAATCCTTCTTTAGAAATATTTTGTACGCTGAACTGAATAAAACAAAGTGGTTTCGTTAATGACAAAATCATTTTATGCAGTAAATTTAAGCCAAGTGTTTCTTACGTCAAATATTGATTTGATGGAGAAATGAATTTGAATGTAGTTGCCATCGTAATACAACTCAAATTGTATTTGAAGGTGATGGTGATAATAATTCTAAATAATGTTGTTACACCTACATAATAAGTATTCGTCTTATCAATGCAAAAGAATAAGCCAGTCACCATGAGGTACTGACTGACATAGTCCATCAAATTAAAAAGAACTCTAAGCTGATGGTTAAAATACATTAAAACCTTTCATCATCTTTTATATATGAAATAAACATTCTTTCCAACCAATATACAATAATTTTCTGGTTATTAAAAGTTATAAGTAATTAAGATACAGTTTGTATTAAACGAACTATTTCCCGCGACTTCATTCAGAAACCGTATATGCAAAACAGATGTACTTCGCCGGTAATATTCAGAAAAAAATATAAAAATAGCTAGCCAATAGGAAAAAAGCGAATAGAAAAAGTTCAAGAAGTTTATTATTAATACAAAGGTTAGAAAGAAAAAATTGAGACTCAAATATGCCGACGTGCGCGCTTAATTACATATTTATATTTTTAATTTGAAGCCGATTTATTTTATGCTCTAAAGTCACCAATCATTGATGAGATTATTTACTGCTGGCTACAATGAATCACATCCGCCATGCTGCTTACATTTCCGGTCGATTAGCAAAAAAAGGATAGTCTTTGTAGGTGTGGAAATTGGAATAAAGAAAAAAAGCAGGAATGAAAAGAGAGATTATTTAATTTGGTGATTCCGACAACACGTATGAAAAGACAAGAAGCAGAAAGAGGTGGAGGGAAGATAACGAACTGGCAGAACACGAATACCGTCCTTCGTAGTTTAATGACTTCTTTTTTTCTTCTTCGTTAGTGTGTACCGTCGTGTACGCAACAATAACACTGTGGTAAAGAAATCTAAACAGACGTGGAAATTAGCGCATCAATAATGTTTATAAATAAGTTATTTAATCAAGGAAGCAAGACTCTGCTATTGATATGCTTTGTTTTGGTTAACATAATCCATGTCAATTCAGTAGACACAGACTTAACAATTGAAATCGCTCCCGGTTCACAGGAATGCTTTTATCAGCAGATAACTAAGTCAGGGGAGACCAGTCTGGAAGTTGAATATCAGGTAAGAAAAGTATTTCGCAAAATGAAATTGTTAGAAAATCGACCGTAATTTAATTGATTATTATTTTAATGTGTTATCATAGTAATAACGAATAAAAAAAAAATTAAAAAAAGCTTCCAAATACTCTGAAATATGGTATTTTTATGTCTTACAATTGAACGTTCACTTAACCTTTAGCACTGTTGCATGAAAGTTCAAGAGTCAAGTTCGAGACGTTCACGTTTTTTGGGGGGTTTTGGGGGGAAGTTTTTTTATTTAAAAGATGATATAATTTACATTTTCCGTAATTGATTTAAAAAAAAAGAAGATTTAACTAAAACTATTTAAAAAAATTTAAATTTGCTGCTTAATGTGCTTGCTTTTAAACATTTATTTGGTGAAATACTCTGTAATTAAAGAAGCATGCCTTTAATTTTAATTTCTGCAATTAAACTTAACTAGAATGAAGAAATAGAACTTCATGTTTTCAAAATTCAACTTTGATTAAGAAAAAAAACAAACTCGTTAGTAAAAGAAAACAGCTGATAATGTATAAAATGCTTTAAAAAAACTGTTTGTAAAATCCCAGTCTAGTTTACCCAGTGTAAAGTGAGTAAATGAGACTCACTCTGCAAACAAATTAAAGTTATCGGAATTTTAATTTTCAGATTGAACATCTGGTGCCTGGTATAAATTTTCATTTTCATACGACGTAAAAGAGAAATACTGACTATAGACTGCCTTGATAAATGTTTTCGTGATCTTTAGTTACGTAAACCAAAACCACTATTTGTGCATGTAGACCTGTTGGCACTGGCAGTTAATGGGTAAGAAGGGTTTTCTTCTGGAATTACCAAATGTTTTAGTTTTACCTTGTGCCAGATGTGTAAAGAATCTGGGACACTAACAGTATGTATTTACTAATATATATATATATATATTTTTTTTTTTTAATTTAAAATAGTTTATATTCGCTTATTTCGCGAATTTTACCAAAAAAAAGTTGTGGCCAAACAATTTTTTTTTTTTCTTGTTATCTGGTATTAATCTACTAAAAGTGATTTTTAATGTATGAAATAAAAAGTACACTTTGAAGTTACTATATATTTTATTAGTTAAAAATCAAACCTTATCAAATATGATCTCTTAGTCTTTATTTTAATTATTTGATAAAAACAATGCAAAATTCAACAATAGATAACATGTGAATTAAAAAAATGAAACCTTATCAAAAATGTATTTTTGAGTGTAGTAGTTTTTAGCCTAGGTATGAAAAAAGAAAAGCAATTGAAATGTTTCTTTTATGAATATCATGTATTTAAGTTGAAGTGAATCTTAGATTTTGTTTACATTCCTTAAAAGTGCTTCATACATTCATAGATTTGGAGATGTGTTAAAAAGTAGATTAAATAATCTTTTACAACAATGTATTTTTATTTTATTAGAATCAGTAATTCAAGAGATATATGGATTTAAATTTCACAATTGACATTTGTGTTGCATCAAGTTTGTCATGGTATAACATTTAAACACATTTTTCTATTGTATATTGGATTCATTGGTATTCACAAAGCTTAACACAAGGTCAGATGTTGGGTGTATTATAATTCCTTTTCCCACAAAGGAAAAAGGTGTAAATGTTTTTGATAACCTATGCAGAAGTTGCTTTATACTGGTAGCTGTGTTTTTTTTGCATCCTCAATAAATAGGACTAGCTGTAGATAGGTTTATTACCATTTTATTCAGATGTGTTCATCTTTCAAAATGAACACAGCTGGAAAAAATACAAGTAAACATAGGTTAGTGTAGGGAATACAAGTGAGTATAAAGTTAATAGTAATTGTCTATCCCTCCCTCAAGTCTTCATTCGAAGATGGTTATTATTCTCTTAGTCCCTTTTTGTTGAAATTCATTGGAGGTCTCAAACGAGTGTGAGCTGTTGGGTGCAAGGTTCTTGTTTGGTTAGTGCCCAGTTCAAGTCTTGGTGGTTCTGATGCCTTTGGAGTCGGTGATGGAGTTTGGTGGTGGTGAAAGGTGGGCAGTGGCTGCTCGGTCAGGTCACTGGGTGAGCCATTCCGTGGAGTAGGTGTATGTGGTAGATCTGCTACAGGCAGAGATGTTGGTGGTGGCAGGGGTGGCGGTGAAAGGTGTGAGGTTGCTGTAAACTTGTAAAATGGTTGTGGCATGAATTTGAGATCGTCAACAATGCAGTATCGTGGAATTGGTATCTGTACTGCAACAAAGAATTTGTCCCTGTCAAGGCCATCTGCCAGTGCTACTCCTTCGATTGGTGCATAATGTGACTTGTTTGTGTGAGTAAAGCGGCTCCCAACGAGTGGTTGGCCATCCTGTACGACAACAAAACGCTTTGATCTGGTGACATTGGCAGTGCTTTTGGAGGAGCCAGAATCCACCCCCATTTTTGGACCAATCAGTTGCGAGGCAGGTTGGTTTGGTTTTATCATTAGATTCTAATGCCTGATTATTACAGAATTAGGCTCTTCAAACAACTGATTTAGTTCATCGCTCCAGGAAAATGTTGTTAGCGGACGAAATAGCATCGTGCAATTTGCTGAAGCAAAGGCGCAAGAGATTTGGTTGAGACCAAACCATGTAATTATTGTCTAAGCTGGGCCCATATAAAATTCCATGAGTGTTGACAACTAAGATATCATCATTACTCTCGCATATATATTTCTGATAATTATAAAGACATTTATTAATTGGGAACCCATATCAGTGTTAGTGATTGCTAAACGGGCGGCCTTGCTCATATAAATGAAAAGAAATGTGCGCTGTGTTGGGATCGAACCGGCATCCGCTCGTTTCTTCATTCATTTATATGATCGAGGCTGCCCGTTTAGAAATTGTTAACACCGATGCTGGGCTGATATGGGTTCCCAATTAATAAATATCTTTATGATTATCATATTCTGTCAGATATAAAAATTATCCATTCCTTGATTTCATATATATTTCTGCAATTAAAGTACATTACCTATGAAATGTGCAAGGTCTCTCTGAAAAGTATCCAGCCATTTTGAATACCTCGATCTGGTTGCCTGGCTGTGATGTTACTTGGCAACCAATCAGAGGACCTTACTGCGCATGCATGAACAGAAACTCTCTCGTGGACTTTCTCAGTCAGTAAGACACCATTGAGTGAGCTTGTGTACTGTACACCGTATTCACAATGACAGAGCGAGTTGATCAGCCTGCTCATTCTTCAAATCTTATGTAGTGTTTTTTGGTCTGTAGCCTTTGCTCAATTCATGCTTTGTGGTATCAGGAGGGGGTAAAGGAGAGTTGTTTTCAGGGTGGGGGCATAAGGGTAGCAGCGGTTGTACTTATGAACAAACAGAATGATATATAGGATTAATAATACTTGAAACTTTTAGAATATGGATTTTCATGAAAATTGTCAATCATAATTAACGTTGGTTGTTTGTGTAATATTTATATCCTTCCCAAAATTACATTTGATTTGTGTATTCTAAAAATTATACTCGAATGAACTTTATTTAAAAGGAGAGAAAAAATTATCAGAAATTTTTCGTCACGTTCTGTTAATTCATTTAAATTATTTTTATTAAGATTTCCTTTAATCATGCATCACTAAATGTATTGGTCGGCTTGCATGTAAAATTTGCCTTTAATTTAGTATTTTCCAAATACTGTAAAAAGGGGAAGATTTAGCATTTTTCAATGTCACTGACTGACATTGATTTTATGACTGCGGGAGAGTCATATAGAAGTAATAAACTACTTGAAATAGTCAGCCTGGGGATCAAAATGTGGTTGAACATAGACCATCAATTAGAGTACAACTTTTCTTTCAGATTAAAATAACTATATTGTGAAGTTATATAAATGCAGGATTTGTAGCAAACTATCAGTTATGACTAAATGACATAATCTGACCAGTGTTTATCCACAATTGGTCCTTCATCTTTCAGTGAGTAGTTTGTATTACTGATTGATTTACTCAAAATATTTTACTTCTAAATCAGTTTAAATTTTATTTTACTGAACTCCAAATCTTTTTTTGTTTACCTTATCTAGCTTTCTGATAAGATTGCTTATAAATTAGAACTAATAATTAATTAGATTTCAAATTCAAGCATGCACAAATTTTCATCAATTTTACTTAATCTTGAAATAAGAAACGTGTGCCACTTATAAATCTCTTGTCTGTTTAGAACAAATGTAAGCATTTAATAGTTTTAAATAAAAGTTTTTTCTGCATTTCTTTATGATAAATTTTGAATACTTATTTTAGTGTTCAATTACAAACACTTTTGGTTTAGTAAAATGTGTTTAAAATGTTCTATAGATTATTTTTTTTATTAGTACATTGGTAAGTGAATGGTAGTAGGAGGATTGTGATTTATAGTTATTTATTTTGAATAATGCATTGAATGAATTTTAAAGTTGCTGATTTACAGACTTTTCTATTAATTTGTCTTATAAAAAGTTGACTAATTTAAATTTTTTTTTAAATGTAGGTGATAGATGGTGGTGATATGGATGTTAGCTTTTACATCCAATCCCCCAGTGGAGCGATCCTGATTGCAGAAGACAAGAAATCTGACTCTGCACATAAGTAAGTTTCCTATTTTTTTTATTCTTGAATTCCATAAGAAGTGTATTTCGTCTCTTTAAATTCTCACTTAACTTTCTGTTAGATAATTATAATGTTGTTCATAGCTCCTTTATGGGCATGGTTACTTGCTAGACAGATCCCAAATTCTTTGAAAAGATCTTGTAATCTTTCTTTCAGCAAATAGTAAACCACTAAATAAAGCAATTACAATATGTTTTTATTCAAATAAGAATGCATCTTTTTATTAAATTTGACTAGTTTTTACCTTTATCCTAATTCTAGTTGTTTTTATACAGCTTATTAATTCGGGCCACCGTTTCTATGGCAACTAATAACAGCGCAATCAGAAATAAAGAGTAAGCCTTCGGTGAGAATCAAACTCACACCCTCATTGTGGGGGGGGGGCTAGTTTACACCTAGCTGCTTTTACTAATCGGCCACAAAGACTTCATAGATTAGCAGAAGCTGATTTATACTTATAAACTCTCTGCGCCATATTTATTTTGTTTTACATATGAGACCTAGAATATTTTTTTTATAAATCTTTATTATTATTGGATGAAGTAACGTTGGTATAAAAACTAAAATTAAGATGACTGTAAAAACTAGTCAAATTTAATAAAACGTGTTATGTTACAATACTTCATCCAATAATAATAGAAAAATTGATTTAGAAGAATGCATCTCTTGTTCAACATTTCAATTGGATTCCAATTTATCTTAGATTGCCAATTATTGATACCTTTCTATTAATTGTCTACATGAAGGCATCCTATTGATTTATTAAACAGAGCTGACAGATAATTGTCAATTAAAAGTTATAGATTCATATGTAATTATAAGTAAGGTTTAATGAAAACAGATTGAAGATAGATTTGTATCTGGGATTACTGTATTTTGTTTTTCTAAAGTTGAATTTTTAATTGTTTATTTGCAGAGTGGATATTCAGTTAACAGGGACTTATAAAATCTGCTTTGACAACACCTTCAGTCGTTTCTTTCGGAAGGTTGTGTATTTTGATATCATTACTGAAAATGAAGAGGATGAAATGGATAATCGTAATTGGACCTTTAGTAAAGATGATGCAGCTGAATTGATGGAAATTAAACTGGAAGATTTTAAGGTAACCATTTTTTTTTTCATTTCATTTAGAGGCTGCAACTTGTTATTTCTTCTATAAACAATGACTCTTTGTGGAAAGCTAAAAATTGAAATAAGCATCAAGGCTACACATTTAATCCTTTAAGTTCCATGGCATCAAATACTCTATATACTATAAGGTTTACCTTATTTAATTCATTAATCTATATACGTTTGTGAGATTACTTATAAATGAAAGTAAATAGTTGTACTCATACTTTAAGAAAATATTTGCATTTTGATCAGATCTCAACCGATTAATCAGCTGGCCGATTAATTGGGTCGATATTTCCGATTTTGAGATAATCGGCATCGGCCGATAAAAAAACAAAAAATATTTTTCACAGCGTCATCATCTCCAAATAAGTTTAATTCAAGAAACAAGCCTAGAAGAATATGAAAAATAACACAAAAATTTAAATAATATCTAAACTTATCCAATATCTAGAAAATATCGCAACTCAACAAAAAATATCTAGATTTAGATATAAAATATCTAATTTTGCAACACCATCTTTTATTTATCGATGCCTTGTTAATTTTTAACATGTGTTCCCCTCTATTACATTACACTCGATAATCAAACTGTAAATGTCATTTAAATGAAAATAAACACAAATCTGAATGAAATAAAAGCAAGACTTTTCTTCTGATCACACACCACCTGGACTTCCCTAAATTACCCGAAATCAACACCTTATGAAAAAAATGTCAAAGTCATATAAAATTCAATTTTATCGTTGGAATTGTTT
>VCCN01003143.1:3840954-3858310 GCA_006491835.1 Architeuthis dux
GTCACCCCAAACCTTTTCGACCCCTTCATGCAATCCTTGATCCCTCATCAACCTCCAGGGATGTACAAAAAATACTACTAATAATAATAATTAAGTAGATGTGCAGTTTTAGACATGGTTTTGTTTCATTTCAGTTAAAAATAAATATGGCCAAACGCATTTCAAAAAGGCAACATTTGTTTAATTTTCCCAAAATGGCGATCCTGCTTTCACAGGGGTTCGTTTCTGAGACAGACAAATATGTACAGAGGGAGGTGAAAAGTATACATTTGCTTTCACGGCTCGTTTCTGAGACAGACCAATATATACAGAGGGAGAAGGAAGTGAAAAAGTATACATTTGCTTTCACAGGAGTCGTTTCTGAGACAGACAAATATATACAGAGCGAGGGAAATGAAAAAATATACATTTACATGTAACTATACCTTTTCACTCTTTATATCCCTCAGTTCAGTTTCTAATTTGCTAAAGCAAGTTTTTTTAAAAAATCCCTTTTAAAAAAAAAAAATCATTTCTCTCCTGGGGAAGATATCTGCTCGTGCCGAACACATTTTTACTGTCCCAGGACAACGTTAATTTCGAGCCCTGGTGAGTATACTGTTCTAACACATGATCATGAATGGTGGTCATGTGGAATTTGAATAAAAATCTTTCTCTTTCTCTCTCATATATACATGTGTTTTAAAGCAAACTTGCATTGTTTTCCTGCTAAATGAGATCCTGGTATCACAAAATAGATTGGGTTGGATATGATTTGAGCCAAGCTTAGCTGTAACAAATATTTATGATCCAGTAAAGAGTGACCAATTTTCTTAACTTTCTACTTTCAGCAGTTGCTTTTGTTTGACTGAAATTTATTTGATGTACACACACAAGCAGATTTTCACATCAAAATACTTATTGATATTTATATTTTGAAAGCATAGACTTCATTGTATCTTTTTAATCACTGTTACCCAAAACACTGGTTTAATTGGGTTTAGATCACCCCACCTAAAGACTGTCATGTGACAATTCCTATTTAGTGATTAACCAGACCTGGGTTTTTTTTTTAATCATGAATTTATAATTCAAACCATACTGCTAGTCTATTTTCTTTTTGATTGGCCTTTTTGACAATATTGCACCTAACTTTTGTAAAAATTTATTATGGAATACAAATTTATTGACAATAACTCAGCAGTTTTGAGTTCAGCATTGTTTTCTCTAGGAATATTACTGAAATTTCAAATTCTACTCCCTACTAACCAAGATTAGATTCTTTACTTAAGTTGTGGAAGTGCAAGGAGAATGGAGGTGCTACAATAGTCTCTCTTAGTATGTGAACAGGTTCAGTCCTCAGAATTTTCATAACTTTTATTTGTTACATTTGTTTCCACATTTCTCCCATATTGCAACTCAGAAGAATTTGTCTTCTTGAGTGTGTTTTCCGGTTTTACATTGTGCCATAAGCATTACTTTATTAGAAATACAAGTTGGATATTCTTAAATCCGTATTTTAAAATAAATTTTCAACTTCAATTATTTTCCTTTTAATAGCAACTAAAAACACACAAACCAGAAAATAAAGCTGATTTATATAAGCACATTTCTAAGCAATTAAAAAAAAACACATTTAGAAGAAAAGCAAAGAATGCCAGACACTTGTGACAATCAGAGAAGAAAAAATATCTGAAATTTTCCTGGCATGTGCAGAGTTGGTGTCTTTATTAATAGTTGGTTTGTAGAAAGACAACTTCTAAAATTTTCAAACAGACAATGACCTAAATTTGAAACAACACATGGCAGACATTTAACATTTATTTTAGTGTGAATAAAGTATACAAATTGTATATGAAAGCACTCTAAGCCTGTAAACATTAGTGTTAGCAGTGGTGTAATAAACATAATTCTTTTTAAAATCACTTACATCTGTTGATAGCATTTCCTTTTTCCCCCCACCAGGGTCCTGAATCTGGAAGCAGCTAAGAATGTGAATCAACTTTAACAAGTAAAATATAAGGCATAATAATGAATATTTTGCATAACAAACTAAATTTGCTGGACTCATCCTGTCGAATAAGGACTATGGCTCCATCTAGACATAATTACTTTTGTTGTTTAAGTTTTATAAAACATTTATGTTTTATAAACAAAAACCATGTTTTTGATTCCAATTGGAAAATATTTTCAATACTTGACAATTTTTTCTGAAATTTAGTTGCAATGTTGGGGAAACCCTCGGAATTAAGAAATGGTAAGTTATGGCCGATCCAATTGTTTGTTTACATTTTATACGTAATTTAAAATTGAATAACTCCTTTATTTTCAATGAAAATGTGTATGAAGGTAGTGGGAGGTATGAAGACTTTGGTATAGTGAGTTATGGGTGATCCGATTGTTTGTTTACATTTTATAAACAAAAGAAACATGTTTTTGGTTTGAAGAAAACATGTTTAGTGGCAATTGGAAAAAAAATTTCAATTTTTGACAATATTTTCTGAAATTTAGTTACAATGTTGGGGAAACGCCTGGAATTAAAAAATGATGAGTAATGGCTGCTCCAATTGTTTGTTTACATCTTATATGTAATTTAAAACTGGATAACTACTTTATTTTTAAAGATATTTCAATGAAGGTTGGGGGGTAGGTATGAAGTCTTTGGTGTAGTGAGTTATGGGCGATCTGATTGTTTGTTTATGTTTCATAAACAAAAATCATGTTACATGATAGAGACAATATGGTAATCAAAATAAGTTTTTGGCCAGAGACTTTTATACTTTTGAGATTTTTTTTATTAGATTTGATATATGGTTAGTTAGTATTCTGTTTTAACTGGCCCAGAGTGCCCTCAGAAAAACAACAACAACAACAACCGAACCATAGAAATAAAGAAAATGTAGATACTGTCCGAAAAATGACTCTGAGAAGTTCTTTTTTATTAGAGTCCAGACATTGGAGTTTAGAGTTTAGAATAATTTATGACACAGACAGTTGCTAATACTGTCTAATCCAAAAGTCGCGTGTGTGCATCCAGTGAAAAACTGTAATAAAAAGAATGTGCAAAATTTTCCTCCTTCTGTACGTAAGTTGTGGCAATGGTTTCACCAAGTCAAAGTGATGTGAACCAAAAGATCACTAAGATAAAATGCCAAATTTACTGTCATGTTTACATGTAAAAATGAGTAAAAAAATATCATTTAAATACAAATTTTTGACATCTAGACACAACTAAATCTAGATCAGAAACATCTAAAAATATCTTTAAAAAAGGGAGTTATGTCATATATCACCACGGCCCTGGACCTAGGTTTTCTTTGTTCATGCATTATTCTCTGGTGCTTCTGGACCTCTGTGCCAAAATTGGTAAAGATTTGTTGAGAAATGGCGACATTGTTTCAAGACAAACAAACACACAAACTTTCACTCTTATTATATAAAAAATAAATAAAAGAAGATGCCTATTCATTCCCATACTGAAGAGACAAAAGCTTTTGCTCACCTTACCTATTCTTAGTTTGTACAACCCTAGCAGCCTTGATGAATTTTCCTCAAAATATTTCATTGTTTCCAGGTACACTTTATGTAAGTAATGCATCTTCTGAATTATTAAGACATGTTGTGTACTCCCCACCAGCAACATTACACCATGTATTTTCAGGTTAACTGAAAACTATATTTTCTCAAAGTAAATGAATTGCTTAAGCAAAATCCCAGATCAACTGATGCACCTGCTGGAAGAGAGACACAGAAAACTTCAACCCAACCATTTTGATGTGCTCTCATTAAAGGTTTGCATGCTAAACTTGTGCTCAACCAACTACTGTTTTGATACACCACTTTTATTAAATTTGACTAGTTTTTTACCTTCATCCTAATTTTAGTTGTTTTTTTAAAAGTGGTGTGTTACAATACTCCATCCAATAATTATGTTTCCAGGTACACTTTATGTTAGTAATGCGTCTTCTGAATTCTTAAGACATGTTGTGTACTCCCCACCAGTGAATGGCTTAAGCAAAATCCCAGATCAACTGATATATACAAACTTTGTCAAAACCAATAAAGATTGATTTACTGTTTTGATGTTTTGCACAAAAGTCTTGCAACTTAACTCTTATCAAGTGTGTGGTAACAAAACTTAAGTTTGAATACCTCTCCATTTTGCTCATTTCTTCTTCTCGTTCATCCTAATGTGGGGTGGGTGACAAATTTCTGTGTGTCTGTTTGTGCGTATGCCTGTGTGTACGCAGACCCTTGGGGTGTAAATTTTGACCAATCCTCACCAAATTCAGACAGGATGCATATTTTTAATATATCTCAAAGTACTTTTGGGGATTTTACAAAAAAAAATAAAATTTGTCACTTCGTCCTTGGCTACACAACTGTTCAGTTGCACGTCCACTTGATTCTAATTCTTGTGACTAATGTACAAGCTGGAATAAAGTTTTTCATTTCTGTCATTGTCCTGAAATATAGACAACAGCGAATTTCCACTTAAAATCCACATGCAGAATAGAAGTCCAATGATTTATATGAACTTTGTCAAAACCAATTTACCAAAATCAAAGATAGAGGATTGATGAAAGGCATAGAAATCAAATTTTATAGATATAAAAAAAATTTATTGCCATTTGAATACAATGATTGCAATTTAAGAGTCAATAATTGGTTAAATCTACATGGAATTATCTTTAAGCTATTTGTGCAGCATAAGCAACAAAAACAGGATTTTCAACATTTTTCTTAAGTAACGTGAGTTCATAACACTGTAGGTTGCTGAGATGATAATGTTAATACTGGAGCAGAAGCTATTGTAATTTGTTGTTTTTTAACAGATGTATATTTCTGCATAATTGACTTCAATATGTATTCAATAAATTGTTGGGCAAAGTAGGACGACTTAACCGTAAAAAATGCATTGTATCTGATTTGACTGATCACCGCTAAAGAAGCTAACATTTTTCTTTACTTTGTGCTGCAATGACTGTTTGAGTTTTAGTAAAAACAATTATTTTATTTATTAATTTTTGACTACTATTTATAGTTCATCCTAATTTTTAGTTTGTTTAATCACAATTTCAGTAATGCAAACAATTATTTTATTATTTAATTTTTATTTAGACAAGTATTGTAAACCATTTTTATTAATTTTTAACTACTATTTACTTTCATCTTAACTTTCAATTGTTTTTTTAATTAAAATTCAACTTGGTTTTAGTAAAATAAGCTATTATTATTCGTTAAAACATTTTACACATCGTGATTTTAAAAAAAAAGGCTAAATAGCAGTAAAAAATTAATAAAAATGGTTTACAATACTTGATTTAATAAAAAAATAAAATAATTGTTTTTTTATTAAAACTCAAACAGTCATTGCAGTGTGAAAGTAAAAAAAAAAATGTCAGCTTCTTTAGCAGTGATTGGTCAAATCAGTCCTCATGATACAATGCATTATTGACGGTTAAGTCGTCCTACTTTGCCAATTGTTGAAATGTCAAAGTTCTGGAGTTGCAATGAAAGGCACACATAAATTTTCAAAGATTGTTTATTCAGACTTTTTTTTGTAGATGTAACAATTGCGTTAAATAACAGGCATCTGAACCAACATTATGAGAGTTGGTTGAATCATTTTCAAAAATATACAATTTCATTTTATGCTTGCATTTTCCCTGTTAATGAAACCTCATTATTTAAAAAACATGGAATGAGCATCTTGCAATATTAAATTATTTAAATTTTGGAGTGATTCTTAATTGGTGAACTATTTCGATTACTAACATGTCTCTCAGGCTCAAAATTATAGACATACAAAGTAGAATTGTTTGCATTATATATTTTAAACCAGAGGCTGTTTTTCATAGAAAAGAGTGCAGACATGAAATCCTTTAAAGTAAAGACTTTGAATTACTGAGACATATTCTCACCAATATTTTAGTTCAAGGTGATATTCATTTTCCTTTCAATTCGGAGACGCAAACAAACTAATATTTAGTTTGATTTCCACAGGAGTCATTCAAAAATGTAGTTTGAATCTCAAATTGTCCCAAAGAATGATTACTTGTGCTATTTAAAGTATTTTCTACTGCTTTTATAGTTAAAGAGTCATTTTCAAAGGAAGAATAAGGTAATAAATCTTGATCACCTAAATTTGTTGAAATTAGTTTGGAATCATTAATTGACGTTGATGAAAGACCAAGCAGAGATTTGTGTTCATTAAAAGATTCATTATCAGAAATTAATATAATGTCAGTGAAACTCTTTCTAGATATTATGTTTTTATCAAGCGTTAAATAATCATCTTGAAAATGTTCATGTTTTACAGAATGAGCCTGCAAATCTTTGCTATCTTTTACAGGGGAGTCTTCAATGTAAATCAATGGTACTACTTTATCTTGCTTCAATTCTTTTTTAATATTAAGGAGGCTGCTGTGGTTACATTGAACAATATCATTATTGATACTGATTGAATTAATATAATTTCCAGATGAAATTTCATTCAGATTTACTGAATCATTACTCTTTAGAGAAGTATCATTGAGAAATAAGATGCTTGGTTCCTGTTCAAATTGACTGTGATTAAAAGATGATAAATCATGATTCTCTTGCTGATGGGCATTTATAAAAGATAAATTGCCTGCTACTTTTTTTAAATTTTCATTGCTTCTGGAAGTGTCTTGACTAAATAAATTGTTTGATATTAATTGCATAGAGTCATTTTTTTGCATTTCTGTATTATTAAATAATGTTTCAGACAAAGTATTACTTGCAATATTCAGTAACTTTTTGTCTTTATCCATTCCATAAGCAACTTGAGTTGCCTGCAAAATGAAACTGTCTGTCAGAGAGTTTTCATTCAATTTGTTAGAACTGTTTGTACTGTGAGGAGAGACAAATCCTGGAACATATTGTGTTTTATCATCTTTGTTATCTTGACACTTGTGTGGTTTTGGAGTAGACTGACTTGAAACTTTAAAAGAATTTAATATTTGTTTGTTTCTTAGTTTTACATCACTGGAATGAGGAAAAAGTTTGTCATTGGAAATTATAGTTTCAGATTTAGTCTCTGAAAGTAAATATTGACATTGCAGTTTATTAAAAACAGGAGAAAATAAATTTTCAAGATTGTTTTCATCGATTGCATTATGACAGACATTTGGTGAAAAGTCATACAGGGGTGAAATCTTCCCATATCTTTCATTGTTTATTGAATAATTAAATTCTTTTTGTTGCCTTTTTTGAGAAGTAAGAAAATATTTATCATCAGATTTTGGAGGAGTAAAATCACAGTTTGAAAAATCAGTTTTCAATTTTACTGGTAACATTCCATTATTTTCTGATGTTATTAGATGTTGTGCTTGTTGACCAATGGGAGAAGATACCAATTGGCAAGAAAGGTTGAATTTTGTGCTTTTTTGCAGTATTTCAAGGTGATCTGTACTAAAATCTGAATCATGATGAGCAGATTCCTTTCTACATGATTTTGTCTCACTGATCTCCGGAGGAATAAGAAGAAGTTTTTCAAAATCCAGTAAAAGCTTGTCGATTGGCTCCAGATTTTCCTTTTTGGATTCTGCAGATTTTTTCTTTCTGGGTTCTAAAAAAAGAAAATAAATAAAAGGAATCTTAAAAACCTATTTTAAAAAAGAGATGGAAAAAGAATTAAAGTTTTCAGTTCTAAGCACTGCTATTTTAAAATCAGTAAAAAGTAAAAGCTAAAAGTCAAATACAAGTGATAAAATAGTATATAAATTAGAGAAGTTGGAATCCCAATATTTAGCAATAACTTATAGAAGAGAAGCTCCTTGTTAGATTGCAGACTTTATCAAAATTGGTTAAAATATAAGTTCTCATAATCTCAACTTCCCTGACATAGGGTTGCATAAGGTCATTTTAAAGATGTAAATTTTTTAAAACAAAAATGAATTGCCATGTTGATCAGATCATTTTAAGACATAAAGGATGATTTTTTTCTTTTTTTTATTAAACTTTATTCACACCATCCTCAGAACATTATGAATAAAAGCAACATTATTTGCCTATTTACTGGACAAACATGATAACAACTATACCATCCTTTTAATACTGGTTAACAATAACTTGAGTCTTAGAATTATAGACTAAGGGCTGTTAAAGAAATCAAATTTTACATCAATATACATGAACATAATTGCAGAACCTTATTGGTACTTATTATTTCAAACTATGGTAAAATAAACAAAGTGAATTATGTTAAAATCTTTTTTAAAATAATGTTAGTTTTCTAACAGAAATTATGAGTTTCCATAATAACTTTAACAATTCAGAATGAATAAACTTTTATAAACATCATTAATCTGGTATGGAAAAACACAGCAAGAAAATATTTTATGTAAAATAATGTGTAATGTGTCCTCATTTCATAGAGAACATTCAAGTGTTTTTTTAAAATGAGGTCAGAGTTTTTTGCCACTTTCAATGTCAATATCTAGTATAAGAGGGGGCAGTAAGATAGTAGCAGCAGCAATTAGTAGAAAATCACGTTGAACAAAACCATGTTAATTAATGGATATCTGTATAGTAGATCTCTTTTCTGTTCTACTTTGAAAAGACTGTCTTAAGCTCAGCAACCTTTTCTTCTTGGATCTTTACAGTGAATCCTTTATACTGTTCTCTGAGTGTTGTTTTATAATGTCTCCAGATGTTGTACTCTTTTTGTACAGCAATAGTATGCAGGCATATCAAGCATTGTACTTTATCTTTTATCTCCGTTACAAAATACAAATATTCCTACTTTTCTTGAAAACTGTAGTTCTCCTTGATTCTCCTTTTCCTTGACATTGTCGATATTTTTTTTATTTCAATGTTATAGAATATTATGGGTTAAAATCATTAAATGCAAAAAACCACACATTACCAAAAGGAAACCAGACTGGGCAGGAGTAAGGGGCAATTAATTAATATTGGCTACTGCTGCTGCTCCAATAAGGCCTGGATTGCCTGATGTAGCGTTTTCGGTGCCTATTCTGTTATTTTTAGGGGAGGTGGTTTGGAGGGTGAAGGACGTTTGTATGTACTTCCTTGCTCCCAAGGCAGCTGCAGGGTGACTGCGGAAGGGAGAGGGATGATTTGCCTGCCCTTCACTACGGAGAAACAAGTTGAGAGGCTCTCCAACTTTAAAAGTGATTGACTGCCTGTTGCACTTGGCAAGGCAGGTCAAGCTTAATAATGCAGCTGTGTAATATAGAGTAGGGAAAGGGCAGGAGAAATGCCCAAGTTTTAGGAAAATATTGGTTACAAAAATGGTTCCACCGCGAGGCCATATATAAGTAGTCTGCGTGTAGCTGACGCCAGACACATATAATTTGAGAAAAATAAATTTACAAAGAACCAGATGTCCGGGGGTGAAGACGGGGATGGGGAGTGGCCCAGGTGCCATCGTACACACTTTGTGATAAAGAAACGATTTCCAGGCAGACAGACAGAGTCGTTTTTCGCCCGGCCTTGTCACCACTAATGAGAATATAAGTATGATCAGAAGAATCCAGGGACCCTCCTGGTGAATTTATGGACATTTTTCCTCCGTAAAAAGCTGGGGTCAGAATAACTTGACCTTATGACTCCAGGGTTAATCCAAAACATGTGTTTAGCGCACACACGCATTTCTTTGCCCATATTAAGGTACCCGAGACTTCATCTCCAGAGTCTCGCAAGCTGCCTTCAGGGCAGCGCATAGTTTTCTTCTCCTCTAATCTCGACACAAAGTCCTAAGACAATCTACAAGCCGGCAGAGGCGAATTACGGTAATACAAAAAAGTTTTCACCTTTATCTCGAACTTTTGTGCTCTAGTTCAATTCATCTTGAACTAGAATAGCCACTACAAACAAGCTTCATGAACTTATTCCTTCCTTGTAGTTATCGAGTGATTGTGTGTTCAAATGTTGCGTATCTTATTTACAATGGTTTTACCATTTATATGTATTTTGGTATTTTGCCTAATTCACAGCCTTATTATTGTATTTACAGTTTTCTACGTTCAAACATAAACATTATGTATGTCGATTTACGATGTTAACCGTTTATATGTATTTGTGTATTTACCTGAGTCACAGCCTCATCATCGTATTTGCAGTTTTCTATGTTCAAACGTAAACGTTATGTATGTTGATTTACAATATTAACTGTTTATATGTATTTGTGTATTCTGCCTAATTTGTGGCTTTATTATTGTATTTGCAGTTTTCACGTTGTACTAAAACGTTGTAATAAAGATTTATGTAAACCAGTAAGAAGCGTTAAACCTTTTCCTTCATGACACAAGCCGGGCGGTAGTTACACTGCGGGCCATGTGTTTGAGATCTAAATGGACGAAGGAAAACTACTACTGATATAAAAATTAAGAGCATTCATTTAACTTAAGTTAAAATTCAAAATTTTTATAAAATAGCCTCAATTCTGTTAAAATTTTATAAAATAATAATCAATATCAGAGGAAAAAAATTGGTAAAGATTAAGTTATTAAATAAGAATTTCTAAGACAATGAAGTTGAAGTCCATAATGTTTTGAGTTTGATGTGATGGTGAAGAAATGTTTGGTATAGCCCAATGATTCCAAGAAATGTTTGCTATAGCCCAATGATTCCAAGAAATGTTTGGCATAGCCCAATTATTCCAACATAAAACAGAAGGAAAACAAAAGGAAAATAGCTGTTTATAAGAAATTTACCTTTATTTTTAGCCTGACTTTTAGAAATCTGTAGCTGAGAAAACTCTTCAACAAAATATGGATAACATTTTCTAAACATTTCTTCTTCTTCAATAGTTATATATGTCTCAGCACTTTCATCTGGTGCACCTGTTGAGAAATGACAGAAGAAAAAGACAACAAAAAATTAATTTGAATCTGTATTTTGTAATTGAATATTTCACACAAGCTGTTGTAATTGTAAGTAAAATAACAATGGATTGTTAGAGAACATTGTATCTGAGAACATTGTATCTGAGAACATAAAACAAAATTTATCAATGAGAATGATCGTCTTTTTTACTTTCTGTAATTTTGAGATTACCATTTCAAGAGTTGTTTCAACTGCTGTACTCATTATTTCTTTTTGCTTTTGTTGTTACATTTCAGCTGATCTTTTTCCAGAAAACATTTTAGCAAACAGAAACAAAGTGGTGGCCAATCCCAGCAACATGAGTAACACATGTTATTCCATTCTTGGCAACCCATGTAACACATGTGATGCTACATTTTTTAAAATTATTTTTGGATGCTCTCAAATTTATTTTTAGATGCTCTCGAATTCTTTTCCTGCTAAGCAAAGAAATTAACACTGTCCTGATTGATACATTTGTCCGTTATGCTAATGTATGCAACTTCCTTCAATTTTCTCACCTTCTGGTGATGCTCTGTATCTATTATTTGGAGCACATCCCAGAGAAGGTAATGTGAGCCCTTCTCTCTCCAGATATAGTCTGCTATACCAAACTTTTCTACTTCCCCATTGGATATGGCTTTCTTATATTCCTTGAGACTGACTTTCAGCTGATGTCTGATTTCTCCTTTATATTCTTGTAAACTAAAACTGTTGCTTAGGAGGCCCCGCACTTAATCCAATAGATATATCCATTTACATTTTATGAGCATAAAAAACAAAACAAAAAACAACAAATAAATAAATAAAAGGGGGGAAAAAATGGATTTACCTGAATTTTTCCATTTCACTTCAAAGCAAGGAATACCTTGTTTGATTCGTGTCTTTAGAATTCTACAAAATAAGAGATATTTTTTGACAATCAAAATATTCATATCATAATTTTTTAAGAGTACATTTCTTCATCATTTATCTTTGTCCATATCATTTAGGATCACTTTCTGAGAAATCTGTTCCATCATTTTAATTTTCTTTCATTTTCCCTCATTGTCAAGCAGGTTTACACTCTTAAAGTTTTTTTTAAAGTTACAACTAGCAACAGCTTTCTAAATATTGCCCACTTACTTATTTGGACTCTTTGCCCCTAATTATGTATTTTATAAACCATCTTCCCTGTATAAATAAAAGAAAAACAACTAAATTCCTCTATCAATGACAAAAAAGCTATGTTCTGCTTGTGTAATCACTCCAGCATTAAAAACTTTATACAGAACATTCTTAAATCTTGGAGCAATATCGTTCTGATATAAGTTTCTAAAATAAATCTTATAACCCATTAATATTTTTCAATGGTTATATCACCATTTTCCCTGGCATGCTATCAAACTCTTTAATAAAACCATGGAATATTTTTCAAAACATCTTCACTTCTGAGCTAGTAGATATAGCACCAGCAGTCCTCTTTCAGACACGTTCTTCAACTATTATCAGCTTCTCCAAAATTCTATTCTGTTGGCACAACACAATGCAGCATAATTGCTTTAAAAAACTGACACCTTCATATTTATTTTGGTAATATCCATGTACAAAATTAGTGTCTAACTTATAGATACTTCATTAGAGGTTTAGGCCAATTATATCTGACTTACTAGTAACAAGCAAAAATAAAACAAGAAAGATTTATGTCCCCCCAAAACTCATTCAAACCAATGAAAAATAATGAGATAATCATTTGATTTGTATAAGTTTGGAATTCCAGTGAGGAATGAATTCATGAAGATCATTAACTAATAAGAAAAGGGACAATTTTCCCATGTTGAATAAAAAGAGTAGAAATAAGTATGTTTAAATAATTACTTAAATCTAAAAAGCATACAGCAATTTTTTAAATGTATTCTCATTATTAATGGATGAAGTATTGTAACACAATATTTTTATTATTAATTTTGACTAGTTTTTACCATTTTTAGTTGTTTTTATCATGGGTTTGACTCTGCCCTTCATTCTATGGCTACAAATAAACAGCAGGATCAGGAATAAAGAGTAAGCCTTTGATGAGAATCAAACTCAAACCCTTGTTTACTCATAGCCTTAGAATGACTGCCTGAGTCAAAGCTGTGATAAAAACAATTAAAAACTAAGATGAAAGTAAAAACTAGCAAAAATGAATAATACAAATATTGCGTTACATTACTTCATCGGATAATAATAAAAAATAAATTAAAAAATTGCTGTATTAAGACTACTAAGTCTCAAATATAAACAACAAACACAGCATTGATTGTCGGTTGTAAGGAGTGAGTTTATAAGGTGTAAAATCATCTTCTGCTAACCATGAAGTCTCTGTGGCTGAATGGTTAAGGCAGCCAGGCATATACTGGATTCCCTCTGGCTATAAGGGTGGGTTCGATTCTCACCGGAGGTTTACTCTTTATTCACTATCACACTGTTTACTCATAGCTGTATAATGACAGCCCCAGTCAAAGATGTGATAAAAACAACTAAAGATTGATATGAAGATAAAAACTATGTAGTCAAAATTAATAATAAGAATATTGTTACAATACTTCATCCAATAATAGTATGAATAAATTAAAAAATTGCTTTATTAAGAATATGCAATCAGTATAGAGTAAACAAGAATGTTAAAATTGATGACACTAAAATATTTTATTGAAAGCTGTAAACATATTTTATAAATAATATGCTCTCTTGTTTCTTTAATTTCCTTCCTTTTACTGATATTGTTACTAATTACTCTATGAGTTTAATCTACTGTTAATCTTTGGAATGTTCCTGGTGTTAATTCCAATGATAACTTTGCTTCTTCTCAAAGATATTTTCTTACTCTTCAACAATTAACTGATGAATCAAAAAAGAAATGAATACAAACTAGTATTCCAAGGGAAATTATGAATCACTGCCACCCATATATGCTGTGTTGGGGGTGATCAATTACAAATTTGGGAAAAAGGGTGATTAAGTTACTTCTCTCACCTTTTGTTGGGCTGTAATCGCTAAAAATAAAGGTCTGAATTTTCAAAAAGCAAGTGGGTACAAACTAGTGGTTAATTTAGCATAAACTTACATTGCATATTGAACCCACCACTAAAAACCTATTTTGGAGGAGAATTTTCAAAAAACAAAAAACTAAAAAAAAACGTTTTCCCTACTCATTGAGGGGAGTGTGTGTGCAAAATTTCAAGTTTCTACTAAGGCTGGGCGAAGTCTGGATACATAGATAGATACATATAAATGTTGCAACACATGAATAACCTAAACCCAGCAACAGTGTTTAAACCGGTTTGTTGTGGGTAGCAGTGATTAACAATTTGAAGAAGTTTGGTGTTAATAATAATATAATACAACACTTACTTCTCTGGTACAATATATTCTTCATGGTGCTTGGAAGGAATGACACCTACAATCTCTAGTAGTGTCCATTTGGTTACAAGAGGGATAATTTTTTCCAAGGCATATTCTTCAGTCCACCCTAATGTTTCAACTGCAAATTCCTAAGTATATAATAGATATATTTGTTATACATAAACAAAAAAAACCCTGATACCTGCCATTAACATTTGTTTGTCAATGGCATGGCTTAGAAATAATAAATGTTAAAGATAAACTTTTAATAGAAAATAGAGAAAATGTTTTTGTAGGCAGATGAGAAATTATAATTTTCTTTTAAGTTGTACCATACAAAATGTCCGATTTTTCCAGGAAAAGTAAAACCCTATATTTTAAACAAAAGAACATTCTTTTAGTTAAAATATCTACCATTAACAGCAATTGCTGTTTGCCAACATGATACTAAACTAAATATTCACTTTTTATAGAATTCAACATTTTTTGATGCTATAAACTCCTAAAATGCTTCAACTATAGCTTCCTGATGTGTAAATCTTTTATTGAAAACAAAGGAAGTGATGCCCTTCAAAACAGAATCAGATTATCCAGTTCCACAGAGCTGAATTTTTGAAAGAAAAAAAAATCTTTCTAAAATTTATGCAAATTCTAAATAAATATATCTTTAACTTTTCCATCCAGTGTCTATCTTTTGAAATTTTACATACTAGCCTAAAACAACAGGTTTGAATAAAGAAAAATTACTTGAATTTCTTGAAAGTAAAAGATCAAGCATCAAGTCCAGTATTTTTTAATTATCAAATAATATTGCAAGAGTGCTCACAGTATTATAAAAATTGTAATTATTAAATAAACAAGTAAAACTATATTTAAATACTAACCTGAAATCTTTGGATATCTGGTCTTTTCCAGTACAAATCCTTTTTAGGTAATTTATCTTTTGGAACAAGAAATTCTTTAATGATCTGTAAGAAAATATTTAGTTAATTAACACTGTTAACCCACAGAACCACACAAGCATCTTAATCCCATAGTATTTTTAAAAGCCTCATCAATCTTTGTTTGGGGCATTATTGATTACCTCTTAAATTCATGAACCGCTTCATACCGCCCCTAAACACAGTGGAATTCTTCAATGAATAGAATTTTTTTGTGAATTAAAAAATTAAAAATATTAGCTAAAAGTGCAAGGAAGTAACTTCGATCAGAAGTTATTCCCCTTGATTTAACATTAATTTAAAAAGAAAATATGAATTTAAGAGTTAATTCAAATTCTGCAGTGTATAGCCAATATATGTGGAAATAAAGGCAGAGCATATTTCTTGTAAGATAATGCTAAAGAGCAATAAAAATGTTTCACAAAGAATATAATAATTGATATAGCTTGCTTTATTTCATTGTATAAGCCTATTGGAAAAAAGTGGATTCATCATAATACTTTAACTGGAGACTCAAATGGGATAGTAATCTGGTGAATATACCCTGTAAAATATTTTCCTAAAAACTATCTATGAACTATATACTAGAATATAATAGTAATAATTGTTAGTTTATGGAGGATATGAAATGGGTACCCTCTTGTTTATAGAGGCAAGAAGTCTCCATGATATATGGGTTGGTTAGGGATATTTGTTTATTGTGGCTTCTGGGAGGAGATGGGCGCCCTACATTATGGGTTTAGGAATTTCTCCATATTTTAAGATTGGTTAAGGATAAAATGACTCCATTGTGATTTGGTCATATCTTTTATATTAAAATGGAGCTCGCATGTAGATAGAAATGGTTTTCGATAGACACTCAGCCCGTCTTAAAGAGATTTAACAACAACATGGTAAATAAACATAACAAGACAACCTTTAAATAAACAAAACGTTTATTCATTTAACGAACAAAGAAGGTGAGTATGTGAGAGTTCTTAGTGGTTGCAATGTATCTTTTGTCGTAAAGTTTATGCAGATGTCAGTGTGAAATGTGAAGTCCAATTGAATGGGGTTACTTACATTTTACCTGAGATAAGAACGTTTATACACGCGCTCGGACGGACAGAGTGAAAAAAAAAGTCTTAATTGTTAGACGTCGGGGTGAACAAGAGAGCTATATTCAAAGTTGGTGCTTGTCACGTGACAGTTTTCTCATTGGATGGCTAGCCACATAGATAAGGCAACCAATAGGCATCATTTTATCCTCAACTGTCAAGATAATTATCTATACCAGGATTTCTCAACTTTTTTTCTCCTATCCCCCCCACCCCCGGTTATTTTTTAAAGCAATCGTCTTCCAAAGAATTCTTAATGGAACTAAAATGACATTTTACTTATGTTGTTTATTCAACGTGACTCTTGTGCTTGATTCTTTGCTGCTAGATTCTCAATATTTGGATTGATATTTCTGAGTTTTAGTCTTATGTCTCCTCACATGCATATATCAGTTCTATTTATTTTTTTTGTCCACTTTGACTAAAACCACATTTAACCAAATATGAAGTTGAAAACCACAACTATCCTTTAGCCATTTCAGACAGCATATTTGGATAGAGCTGTTTACTTGTATTTGACAGCCACAATTCAGTCATTTCAATTCACTCTTTCAAATTTGTATTTGCATTCATCATTGCATTTTAATTCAATAAGTTCCTTCTCTAGATACTGTCGACATTTCTTTTCAGCAGCCAATGATGGGAGGGATATGAAAATAAAATAAACAAGTAATGCTTTGTTCACTTTTAACATAGGTCATTCAATTATTATCACAACACCAACATGGTATTTTATGATGAACAGGTACATTTTTTATTAAAGAAAGAAAGAGTGGCAAGAGCTACCTATTCTAAATTCAAGTTTTAAAGAAACCATTTTTTTTCACAATCTCCATTCTATTTTTTCTTTTAAATTAATCTCAAAATAATTTTAAGTTAATACTGAAAGTATGGTACTGATACTATCAATCCTGTTTGATTTGTTCAAGAGAAACAAAAATGAAATATATACCTCCTCCTGGGGAAACTCTGGAAGAGATAAGGCTTTATTTCTCACATTTGCTTCAACAGAATTTGAACACTCGGAAGATTTCATAGAGCGCCATTCTTGAAATCTACAAAACAAAAATATACGAGAGCTCTGTTAAAAACAAGACACCAAATATACGAGAGCTTTGT
>VCCN01003143.1:3878959-3891030 GCA_006491835.1 Architeuthis dux
ATTTTGGTCCTGAGATGCTAGGAAATTCGAAATTTTCTGGGACTTCACCCCTGGACTCCATTGGCTGCATTTGTTTTGGCCACTCTGTGGCCCTTTCAAACATTTTTGCCTCGACAATATGCATTTTTATAATGCCTATATAATAACTTCATTTAGAGTAATTTTCTCCATGTTTATACAAATTCACATAAGTTTGACAATTGCTTTGAAAGTTCAAGTGAGACCTTAAATATTTTTGATTTTGATAGTTTTTTTAAATAGATTTTATAAATATATGAACTGACTAAAAAAACATGTATTAAAAACTTTATTAAAATATAAATGTTTACTAATAGTTTTAATTGTGTAAGTATCATTTTTCATGAGTTAAGGTACAACAGAAATTTCATATACATTTTATTTGTTTAACTTTTTTCATTGAAAAATTACTGAGGTATTCTGATTTACATACTGATTCATTCTATACATGACAAGTTAGTAAAAGATATCATTTAAAGATATTTTATATAAAGTAAAATAGTTAAAAGTGAAAAAAACATAGAAATTAAAATTGAATTATTCATGCTGATAACCATAAACATTTTTAATAAAAATGTATGTTTGAAATGAAAGTCTAAACTCTTCTTTTTATATTCCTTTTCAGTGTGCAAGTTTTATATCAAGATTTATCTTCTGTTTAAACTTCAAACACACACACACTTCTATCATTCTCTAATCTTTGCAAATATAACTATTTAAAATTTAGTATCTTCGTTGAATTATTCTTGATTATTAGATTATCATTGTGGTTATATATTTTTAAACTCAAATAAACTTTTTAGTTATTTCACAATAACTAACAACTGCTAGCCTTGTGCTGTACTAAGTTAATCTTAGTAAATATCAATAATTCCATCCTATCAATTGTGGAGGCTTGGTGGTAAAAGATTTGAAGAAATTATTTTTGAGAGTTAAAAGATCCTTTATTTCTGTAAATAAAATCTCTCCGTAAAGAAAAAATTCAAAGTTGTGTATCTAAGATTAAAAATTTAATTTTTTTTCAGTCTGTCGAGCTCTTGTTGGGGAAATAAACTACAAAATTGGTCAAGTAGATCCCAAGAAAAAAGTTCAAATTGGTAGTTTTCGGGTTGACCCACAAGGCAATCAGAAAACACGTGAGGTAGGTGCATATGTGTTGCTACTGAATACTAGCAATGAAACTTAATATTTCATTAGAAATCTAGTGATAAAAATCTTATTTGCAAATGATATTAATATGAGTCTTGATTCATAATCTCTTGCTTGATAACATCAGCAAATATATTGGACAACTATAAACTTTGACAGTATTACATTAGATTGTAAAATAATACTTTATATTTTATGTCTAAAGTACTAGGTGTGTGCAAAAGTTCCCAGCTATCTTTTTTGAAAACTAGAGAATGAATACACAGTTGAAAACCGGGTTTTTGCTGGAAACTTTTGCACACACCTAATATATCACATCCAGTAATCTTTGTGGACTTTGAACAGAACCCTCTATTTTGTGAACAACTATTAGGTTGATGCAAAAGTTTCCAGCATTTTTTTAACAAAATATTTTATTTGCATGAATTCATAGCATCATTATTCAAGCATCAAAGTATTTTCCATGGCTTTCTATGACTTTACACCATCTTTCAGGTAAATTGTATATTCCATCATAAAAGAACGATTCTGGTTTTGATATGATGAATTATTCAAGACAGGTCTGCTTAGGCACTCAATAGAAACCGTCAGGTTACCAACATCTTTTGGCAGCATGCCGTGTTGGGGGTGATCAATGAATAACTTACTTCTCTCACCTTTTGTTGGATCACTAATAAGTCTGAATTTTCAAAAAAACAAGCGGGCACAAATTAGGGATCAGTTTAGCATAAACTTACATTGTAAATTGAACCACCCACCCCACACACACACATGGGGGGGGGGTTAAAAAAACTTTTTTCTAGACATAATAAGGTGTAAATGTTGAAATTTTTAGACCTCTGGCTCCATTGGTGTGGCCTCTACACATTATACATACATAGCTAGCTGGACCGACTTGAAAACTGAAGAAACCTATTTTGACAGTTTTGGTTGACGGTTTGTAATATTGAACTTGTTGGAACCGCTGACCAGATAAGTAGTGTTGCATGAAGTAAAAAAAAAAGTGGTAGTTTGAAGGTGACAGATCTGGAGAACTTCCCATCCCAGCTCCATGATCATTTGCTGCATCACATTTGCAACATGAGGGCAGGCATTGTCATGCAGCAAAATCAACAGTTGACATCCTTGCTCAGAGAAAAAGTCTTTTCTCTTCTAATGCATCATTCAAATGAGCCAATTGCTCACTGTAGTGTTGTGCTATAACAGTGTGTCCAGATTCCAGCAATTCATAATAAAGAATTCCCTTTGAATCCCACCAAACTTCTTTCTCTCTAGTAGATTTTGTTTAGGTTGAGATGTTGAAATCTCTCCTGGATCTAAACATAATTTTCTTTGTTTTGGATTCTTGTAATAAATTCATCTGTCATCATCCAATAACTATCTTCTCCAAAAATAACTTTTTCTGTGTCACGTAAGACAGGAAAGACAAGTGTTTAAATGCTGACCTTTCCTAAGGCTTGTAAACAACATACTACAGTTAGCTGATTGCATAACAGGGTGTTAGCCAGCGTTTTCACTAGCCGTTTAACTGCTAATTCCCAATAGAAACCTAATTCTAATTTTCTAATTAAGCCGAGCTCTGTTTTGTCCATTTTTCTTCTTTTTTTTTTTTTTTTTGCCATTCTTTTCAAATACAAAAATGCGGACCTCAAAAAACTTCCCAATCTTATAAAAACGGTGGGGAAATCCTGGCTAACACACAAGCAATAAAGCTGAGTAAACTGCAAATACACTTCTAAGATTCTAACATTGTACAAAAGATGGCACTAGGAACTTTTGCATCAACCTAATATAAAATAATACAGCCCTTACAAAAATATATCACTTGGTGAAATAATGTTTTAATCGAGAGAAAAGTTTGGTCTCAAACTAATAATATATGTACGTTTATATGATAATTTTTAAAAAAATACAAGTTATGGTATTGGATATATGTGAACCCATTTGATAGCTATTTAAAGATTCAAATTTACAGAAAGTAAAGCAGGAGGTTTTGTAACAGGAGCGTAAGACATAATAAAATGAAGAGTTGAATGCAAAAAAATGTAATCATTTAAAACTAGTTGATATTTCAATCTTTATTATTACTGGATGAAGTATAAATATCAACTACACTATTTTTTTTATTAAATTTGTCTAGTTTTTTACCTTCATCCTAATTTTACTGTTATTTGTTGCCATAGAAACAGTGGCCTGAATTAATAAGTTGTATAAAAACAACTAAAATTATGATGAAGGTAAAAACTTGTCAAATTTAATAAAAATAGTGTAGTTTTTTAATATTTGTTTAACCTTGCAGTAACTTTTGGCCTAGTTTAAGAATTGAATATCATGTAAAAAAAAAATAAGGGTTTTAGAATACAAATTTTCTATGAATTCTTTTTTTCTTTTTAATTCATCCACACACATATAAGAGTATATATATATTCTGCACAATTTTCAATATAGAATGCACAAACAATACTGGCTATTACTATTTTATTTTAGTTATGCATTTGTTTTGTATAAAGAATCAGAAAAGTTGAAAGCTGTGTCAAAAAACAAAACAATGTTACCAACTTTTTTAGGCAGTACTAGTTTAGTAATAGCATAAACATATGTATATCTCACATACTATTGCTAGTTAGTTGGTCCTCTTTTGTAACAATGGGCCAGACTTAGTTAAGCTTAGATGAAATAGATATTTTGAAATAAAAAGAAAACATCCAACTAAAATGTAACTCCTAAAGACTACTACATATTTCATGAGTAACTATTGGTAATAAATTTAAATTAATGTGTATTTAGGCAGTAGTCCTTCATTAATACAAGTTTGATTAAAAACCATAGCCAAAGAATGTTGTTTTTTTTTTTTAGTTAAATTTTCTTGTTTACATACAAGAGAATGCATGTCTGGATCCAATGAATGTAAATATTGTCAAAATGTTTGTGATCTAGCAGTTTCAACCATACTTTTGGCCATCATTAAGATCGGGGGAAAAACTGTGGAACAATGCAAGGATATTCTGAAATCCAACATGACTGAAGAAATTTACACTCAAATTGAGCATAACCTGACCCAACTTATCAAAAAAGAACTCACCTACAAATGCAACATCAACAAAAACATAACCTTTATAACAGAAAAGTCTTTCTATTGAACTCCCAAGGTAACTTTCTCAACCTCTCGAACTACAATCTCGCGAATGAATAAAACTAAAACTGATCTTATGATAGTAAACAAAATTCTATTTTAACCCAAAAAACTGAAAATAGCTGCTAAAGAACTTCACACTAATATAGACATAACTAAAAAAGCACTCAAAGAGCACATACCTCTGCCAATGCCATTGTTAGGGGAAGTAATTGTGCATGGATCCACCCCCAAATTTAATCACTTCTCATGTAGCCTATTGCCCACAAAATTTCATTGATAACTTCTGGAGATATCGTGTGAACAGACATGAAATATTGGTGATATTATGTGGTGTGGACATAACTACGATGTAGGGGAGGCTATTGTGCCAAAAAGATTTAATCACTGTCGGCTGGGGCCTAGAATACACTGACTGCATGCCCTGCAGAGGGGTAAAATCCCCCAAACAGGCGCCACCAAAGTCGCAAAACTCTAATTAAAAAAAATAACTATTTACCAAAGTCGCAAGAATCTAATTAAAAAAAAATAACCGTTTACCAAAGTCGCAAGACACTATTTTGGGGATTATAAACTGATTTCGGCATTAAATGACCTATCAAAATTTGATATGCCGCTAAACAAATAAATCAATCAATCGATCACTTTTGCTGTAGCCTGAAAAACTGAAAATAGCTGCTAAAGAACTTCACACTAATATAGACATATTGTGTGGCCAGTCATGAGCATGTACATAAATGTATAGGAAAAAAAACGGAAAAATCTCTCAATCAAAAAAGAATTTCTGGATCCGCAAAAATTTAACTCTACCTTCTCCCATTGCCCACCCTTCCAAAAAATTTCATTGAAATTCATGGCATACTTTTGGAGATATCACGTGGACAGACGGTTGGCAGAGGTAAATAATTAGATAAGGTGACAAATCCAATATATATGTCCTCTTAAATTGTCAGAACTGTAATCCTAAATTACAAACGATCTCCTTGATAATTCATAAAATTAAGAAAAGATACCTCCGATTCATGAAAGAAACCTGTTAACAAAATTATCACTGCCAACAATGCTGAAATGAACTCCATACAATTGAAGAAAATCATTGTAGATACCACCCAGGATATTTGTATTGTAATGTAAAGATCCATATATATCAATTATCAAAAACGTTGAACCATATCATATTGCCATATTTTCCCACTAAATACAGCATAAAATACACACATGAATTTCTTCATATACTCCACTCTGTAAAATGTAATAATGGTATACTATTCAAATGGTTCTTCGGACGATTGAACTCCTTCTTGTTATTTGTGTTGTAAACACAACGTTTCGGCCGATCCATTCTTCGGCCTTCTTCAGGTTTAAAATCCGAGTGTGATGGGTTAAACAGAAGTTATGTTTAAAGGGAGTGACCCTTATAGCACATGGCCCGGATGTTTCTGTGTCTTTGTCTTGTCGGGTTTAGGTTGGTTGAGAAGTGGAAGCCACATCAGGTTGAAATCCGCACTTGTCTGGCTAATGCATTTAGTCGAGATTTTGATGTGAGCTGCCTCTTTGATTTTTCTCTGCTTCCAACTTCGTTCTCTGTCAATAATCTGTACTTCCTTCCAAAGAGGAAGATGCTCACCATTCTCTGTCCAGATGTGGTCGGCCATAGACGATTTATCTATCTCGTCCCTGATTAAGTCTGACCTTGAGGGGGTGGCCCGTTTCTCCGGTATAGACAATACCACATTTACAGGGGATGATGTAAACACAGTTGTTCACCAGTTTGGGGGTCACGAGTAGGGGCAACCTTACTTAGCAGACCTCGGAGTATGTGTGTGTGTGTGTGTACGTTTGAAAATGATTTTGATGTCGAATTATGTACATACTTTTTGAAGGCGTTCACCTTTTTGGTAGGGTAAGAGAATCATAGGAGGAGGTTTGGTTGTTGTAACGGCTGTTCCTTTCCTGGTCATAGAATGGGGCGGGTATCCATTTCTTTCAAGAGCTTGTTTGATGTGTGACAATTCTTGTTCTTCCAAATATGGTGCGCTACTAATGGACACCACTCAGACTTTTAAGATATATTGATATTTTTATCTTAGCTTTGATGAAATAAAAACCTAAAAGCTGCCCTCAAAAATAATTCAGTCCTCCATTTTACTTATGAACTTAATATTGAACAAAGAATCCTTTTCTTAGACGTCTTAGTTTCACCTTTACCACCTCCTTATATAAAAAAAACCTACAAATTTAAATTTCTACCACTTTAATTATAATAGTGAAGGACCATACAGATATAAGATCAATTAAAATTTGGTCCCCTTATATATTATTTTCTGTCTTTGTTCAAGCACAAGTGTACTTTGCATAAAGAACTCAATAATATTAAACAAAGATTTATAAATAATGGATTCCCTAATTATGTTGTTGATAAACAAATAAAACTAACTTTAAAGAACTGGGATTTTAAATGTATTTAAAAACTGATAGATAGATACACCTAGCCCAGTGAAGAATTTCACTTGTATGTTTCCTTGTGCGTTTTGTCATCATAATGCATAAACGGCAAATACTATAATACAGAAATTAGAAATTTTAAAAATGAATAACATCCACAGTTTTTCCCTGACCTTGTCAGAGGTATGGTCGAAAGCGCTAGGTTTCAAATGTTTGGACAATATATACATACATTGGATCCCTCTGGTTTGTAAGCTGGGAGTATTCTATCCAATGTACTAACATTTGTTCACTATTAAATTTTTGGAGTAACAAATTAGGATAAAATAATTATCAAGGATTTGCATTAATCCTCTATAAGGCACCCCTAAAACTGTTTTAGATATACAAACAACGTTTTTGGATGTTAAACTAGACTTAATTACAAGATATTTTCAGTTGCAAGTTTTCTGAATTTTTTTTGTTTATGGGGGCAAAACCCCCTCTGATGAAGTGATCATATATGGTGCCTCGCCCAAAAAGTGATCAAAAATATTAAAAAATTAGAAAGTTAAATAAAACATAGAATTAAAGAATAACATTCTATATAATGAATAGATACAAAAAACTGATTTCCGGGTTGATTTTAAAATTTTATTGTGTGGTCCAAAAACGGGCTAATTTAATGGGGTGTGGTATGCCTCAAAACAGTTTTTGTCTTTGTTCAAGCACAAGTGTATTTTGCATGTGGCTGACGGGTCCTCAGGTGATCATATATAGTCACTTGCCTCAGAAAGGGTTAAGAAACAAAACTCTGCTTTTCGTGAAAATATTTAAAAATGGAATGTGTTGTTTTGATATAGATGAAGCAAAACCTCTCTATCATTGCACCTCAGTAAATTTGAAATGTTTTCTCAGACATTGAAAATAAAAAAATATTTTTTCCCTTCTTTGTGTTCAGTGTCATCATTGTAAATTTGATAAGTATGCACATCATTTTAGATCTTATTACTCTATTTTGAATACTCTATTGTTGCAGGTTCCTTATGGAAGGTCAGAGATCCATCTGGTTGAAGCGATGGAATCTCTGTGCGATTCAATGAGCCATTATGCTGAAACAACAAATGAATTAGGCAAGAAGTCTCTTGTTCGAACAACCACATATAGTGGTGAGGCCCTCTCAATCGATAATTTCAAAATTAATTACGATATAGTTCACAATCTCAAAACAGTGGTAAGTAAATTTGGTTCTATTTTATTTCTTTAATAAATACACATTCACTCTCATTCATTCAAATCCATGAAAAGCAGTGGAAATAAAATGTGAATTGTAAAAAGGTTACTTGAACATTTTTATTTTTATTTTTTTTTTTTTCAATAAATTTATTTACTTCATTTTATGAGTGCACTGTGACTAATTTGGACAATTTTAGTATATTTTAAAATTAAATGAATGAATACAAAATTCATTCATAAAAATTTAAAAAAACAATTGATTGTACTTTTAATATTTTAAACATCAAATAGTTAGTGTGGCATTTTTATTGAAAACCCATTATAAAGCCTGTTGTCCATATATCAATATTTTTTAACTTTAATTGATATTTTTTTTATGTAAGGAAGACTAATGTAATCTGGGAGATTAATCAGTTCCAAAGAATAATTATTTATGCTGAAAAGAAAAAATCTTTAATCAAAATTGTCATCTTTGATTTGCTTTTTTAATTCAGTTCTTCCAACAAGAATGCATATTATAATCTTAATAGATGTCTTTCAATTTGTATTGCTTCTGGGATGTTAAATGTAAACAATCTTTCAAGTATAGATATTTTAATTTTATATAATTGAAAAAATGAATAAAATGTTGTAATTATATTTCTATCTGTGCTATCATGCATTGTTTTGAATTTTTCATAATTTAGTAAAAAGATTTACAATAATTTTGTTAAGAACCAGTATCTTAGCTTAGTCTCTGGTTTGTGCAGGTTAATATGGAATAGTAGTCATTGTTTGTAATAGCCATCCACAAACTTAACTACTGTTATGAAAAATTAATGAAATTGGTACAATGATAGCATAGAACTATTTTAATATTTTGTATATTTGTCTGGGATATGCCAAATTTTAAGTGAAAGATCTTTTGTGGCTCTTGTAGTGTGATGATCTGCTAGACGAGTATGATGAGAAAATGGTCAACATCTTGAGAAGAGAGGACATAATAGACCATGAAACCAGAATATGTCGGGACAGCGTTCGTAAGTTGGGTTTTTTAATTTTTTTTTTTTTTTTTTTTTTCAAAATAAGAAAAATGATTAAGTAGCCTTTAGGATCAGTAGGGTAAAATTTCTTTTTCTAAAAATCATATTCTATTCAAAAACATCTGCAATATAATTAAAGTTTTTTAGTCTCTCTGTTTATCAATTGTGTATTTTTTTTTTTTATACTCACATGTAATATAGGTTGTAACGGTTATTTTCTGCAATATCTTAAAATCTGTTTACTTTATAAAGTTTGCAGCAGACAAATTAACAATGACAATTGTTGGTTGCCTTCTGCCAAGAATAAATGTCTATTCATGCTTAAATTGCACTAAAACCTTATCATCCAAAGTTTGATAACAAGAATTATTTTTTATATGTGAACCTGGAAAATCACTAGCTATACTCACTACACAAATAAATGAAAGAAATATGCTGGCTTATATCGAATCCATACTGGCATCATAGCATCACTTAAGATGTATTGAGTACTTCATCAAAGGATGGTCCAATCATCTGCTAGATTCCCCTCAAGATGATATGTTAGGTTTCACCATTGCTCATTACTCGTATCAGATTTTGTTTGTTTTCTTAACATTTCTCTCCATCTGTTATAAATGATTATGAAAATAAAAACCTATTTTTTTGTAATGATTTTTAAATTCTATTTGAAAGGTAATACATATTTTAAATGCCATTTAAAATTGCCTTGACACTAAAAAAAACAAGCCTGGCTGCTGCTGCTGGGTCAAACTCTACTCTTATTTATTTTAATTTGTGGGAGGTAATTCTTTGCTGATTGCATATCCAATATTTTAATATTGGAAATGCAATCGGTGAAGAGTTGCCTCCCCTAAATTAAGTGAGGGTTGTTCTTGTTATTACGGTGGAAAAACAAAGTTAACTCTAGCCTCAGACTTGGACTGGAGTTTGACAAAAGATCCAACAACGTTATGATGTTAATGTGGTTATAAGTAAAATGTGACTATTCTGATGTCAAGATCTGCAGCTATTTTGCTACAACTTCTATTAATATATGCTATAAACCAAATCTGCAAATGTATATAACACATTGTCCTTTGTGTGACCTTCAGCATCAAGTCAAGTTCATTCTGTATATCAAACTAACTCAAAATGGAAAAATAAAGCCTACTTGAAGCAAGTCAAAGCTTCTAGCAATGACACTGCACTCTAAATGCAAAGGGTGAGGCCATTGTACAGCAGAGAATGCAGATTTAGTAATGAAATGCTAAATGCTTTCTGTTGCCAAAAGTTTGATCTACAGATAAGGAATAACAAAATCATACAAGCCTGGCTGCTCCAGAGTCAAACTTGGCTCCTACTTCCTTACGTAATTCTACTATAAATGTTGGAGGTATGTAGGACTTGTCAGTTTAGCACAGGTGGTAACACACCAGGCCATGAGTTCAAATAGTGGTATGTGAATGATGATTTTTACATATTGGTTTACTCCCCTATTTTTGGTGAGGATCGTTCTTGTTATATAGGAAAGTAAAGTCAACTCTGACTTAGTCCTGGAGTTTGACAAAAATCTGCTCATCCACAATAGACAGTCAAAACATGTATCCTCTCTATATGTGAAAGAATTTGATAAAAGTTATGGTAGTGTTCCTAGGAGACTGCCATTTAAACATTCCTTTTTGCATTAGTGTACAGTGTCTTTTTGAGAGAACCCCTAACAATGGTATATCTATGCATGATGCTTTATTAAAATTTATCTAAAGATATAACTTTTAAAAGATTTTTAATTATCCTCGTTGATAGTGTCCTGACTTTTTTATGAAGTATTATGGCTCCAACTTTCCTATTCCCCATCACCTCTATTCCCAAACACTTTTCAAGTTAGGAAAGGTCAGGCTTCACGTGGATCATGTTGTGAACCTATAAAAGGCAAGGAAAATGTGCATGATTAAGTGCCCAATGCACCACCTTTTGCGAAAATACTTTTCAATCCTTCCCCCATCATTTGCAACCAAAATCGAGTCGGTTATCACACTAGAAATAGGTTTTATAGTTGCTTGGGTGTGAACCTTTTCATTGCTTGTTTTGGTGGTGAGTTTTCTTTTTTCCCATGAATTTGAAAAAAGAAAAAGGGATTTGAGTACCTCAGCATCAATGACCATGGCTGTTTTGACATCAGATAATTGTAAATTAAGGGTTCAGCTGTGGGAACTATTTTGTTGTGGGTTGTTATTTGAACATAATCGCTGATTCCTTTTTTTTTTTTTTTTTTTTTTTTAAACTCAGTATTTTTAGAGTAAGGATGCTCATTTTCTTCTTGTTTTGAAGCTTTGTATTTTGATATGCATAACAATGTTCTTAAAAAGCGTGAATGAGCCAAAGATTGGAGCTTTTGTTTTGTTTTTGTTCATAGGGAAACTTTACTTTATGCATTGTAACTCTGTAAGTATTTAAGTTTCATTGTTATATGCATCAGAATCTAAATGCTGAGTGTCCAAGCAACTTTTTTGAAATAGCTCATATATATAAACTCATCATAATAATATTTTATTACTAGATTGTGTTTATAATAATAGTGCTCAATATTTATTAAAAGTATTTTTTAAAAATAGAGCTTACTCATGAAGAAGTGTGAAACAAATGTTGTGAGGGTTCCATAAACATGTATATACATATGTTTATGGAATCATAAGCATGTATATACATATGTTTATGGAATCCTCACAACATTTGGCAAGGCTATTGCAAGAGCCATCTGTGCACACTTCTTAGTTTCTGCTGCTCTGAATGCTGTGCTGTTAGCCAAAGTTTGATATTCCTGTACCCAAACAGAGGATAGTCCATCAAGCCCTGCTGTAGAAGACACAATTTCTCAAACTCAAAACAATGACCTGTGGAAGCACAGAGGCTATTGAAAGGTTTGCTCGGAAGGCAGCTTAGTCATTAGATGATGTGCTGTCTTCACAATGTTTGGCAAGGGTTGCCCAGAGATTAAAAGAGCTGAAAGCTGCTATAGCTGATCAACGGACAGCCACACTTTGTCTGATTCATGGAGAAAAAAAAATTTTAAAACTATCTATCTTCAGTAGATGTCATCTGGTAACCCG
>VCCN01003143.1:3899132-3918524 GCA_006491835.1 Architeuthis dux
ACGTGTGTGTTTGGTACAAATCGTCTTCATGAACTACCAAATTTTTCTTTCATTACATCTTTTTAGCAAGTTTTTAAAAAATTTTTTTTAACAGTTCATTTATTCCTGACTGAGTTAAAACTTAATACACATTTTTAAGCAAGTATTTCTTTATTTTTCCATGCAATTTGTTGCAATATTTATTTCAAATGACTGTCAATATATACTAATTCACTATTAAGTTAATCGGGAATTTTTCAGAAACGTTGTGTAAAAGAATTTAAATTAATAATCATGGCCTCCTTGCTTCCCCAAGAAAAAGTTCTGTGACAGTGAGTGAACTTTAACAACTTAATAGCATGAAGAGACAACTGAAAGTTTAAGACAAGAGGCCGTCCCTCACCTGATATTAATATCTCAGCCAGGAATACGTAACAATAAGAGGTATATTCATAGCTTTAATTCAGAATGGTACCAAAGGAAAAGTTGGCTGAAGTAAAAATTGTATTTTGTTTTCCGTGTTTGTTGTTTGGAGGTGATGTAACCATGGACAAAAGACAGCTTTAAAAATATAAATAAAATGAAAGAAAAAACATGAAACATCAAAGAAGCATATTAATAATATGGTTTCAATATCGCTTTTAGGAAGCCTAGATATTAAAGAAAAACTTAGTGAGACCTATAGACTTTCGATCAATGAGCTTAACAAAAGGTTACCAAGAACCGGGAAATTTTATCCAATATAATAGACTGCATTACATTTTGTGGAAACTGAAATTCCTTTACATGGCCATGATGAGAAAAGGGGATTAATAAATTTTGCATCTAAATTAAACCTGGATTTAAAGAACCATCTAGAAACCAGTACAGCCTTCAAAAGGTATTTCTAAGACTATTCAGAATGAGATATTTGACTGCCTGTTACAAATATACCAGGTTGAGATAAAGAGATTGGAGAAGCTTCTTGTGTAGCTGTCATGGCTGATGACAACAGATGCTGAATGAAGAAATATTTGAGCATTTTGGGGGATTCTTTATTCCAGAAAATCAAACTGCAGATGGGTTATCAAAATGCATTCTAGAGCAGTTAGACATAATCCTTCAAGGAAAAAAAAAAAAAAAAAAAAAAAAGCAGTTTATAATAATGCACATTTCATTCACGGTTATGTGCACCAACTGAATCTGATGAGAAATGCAGCAAGTATTACGCGGGATTCAAGAACATTTTTCTCAAGATCACCACAACGTGTATCCATTCACAATAAGTATATGAACGTCAGTATTCCGTGCCCATCCTCTACAAGGTGGAACTTTAACTTAAGAGAATTTTTATCAGTTTCATAATTTCATTGACAATTCCTATGACTACATCAGAGCCTGAATGCTGCTTTTCAACATTTAAAAAAAAAAAATTTCTGAGAAAAACTATAAATCAGGAAAGGCTAAATGCACTTGCAATGATTTCAACAGAGAAAAAGTCCAACAGTCATCCAAACATCAAGGAGAAAGTTATTGACATTTTTGCTCGAAATAAAACAAGAATATATTTTATTTTAAAATAAATTTGGATCAAGCTGGACTGGAGCATTTTATCAGTAAGTGTTAAATTAATGTATATTAAAAACATTTTTACCATACTTTTAGTATTTATCATTATAGATCTATCTATCGTGTGTAAGTAACATAATATTAAAACAATTCTTAAAAATTCTCTGAAGCTGCACCCCCACAACCTAAAGTCACGAGCCGCCACTGTATCTGTGCATTAATGCACATCAAAAAGTTAATAGTATTGTCAAATTATTATTATGCCAAACTTTATTTTTTTATTTTTAAAAAAAAAAACAAGAAATAATAAAAAAGTGGAGACAGGTAAAAGATAAGTCTAGGAACAAGGTTATATTTTTTTTGTAAAAGCTTTATTTGACCAGTAATTGTAGTAATAGCAGCCAGACAATTAGCAGCAGACCTATAAGTAATAGTAGTAGATGTTGTATGCAGCACAGACCCTGCGGCAACAAAACTTATCAGCTTCATCATAGTCAGGGAGGGGCAAAGGAGAAGGTGACACAAAGTATCCCAAAATTACTAATAGGACTTCACTAACAAAGATGAATTAAGTGAGATTTTCAGAAAATTTGAAATTGTCCTTAATAAGTGACAATTTTGTTTTTTTTTAATATTTTTAACTTAAAAAAATGTATCAGTTAGTCGGTTTGATTGGTATTTCAGGTCTATAATATCTGAGAACCAACTTGTACCCACCTCAGCACACAACTGCATTCATGCATACACAGTCACACCCAATCCAAACTGACTGATCAAGCACAGTTAGACAACCAAAGACAATAACATGGAGAAGGAGGAGGAGGAAGAGTAGGGACGGACACACCAGCTGGTGTAATGATTCACCATGCTCATCACCACTGGCACACACATGGGCATGGGCTGGACTGAGGAAGAGAGTTGTTAACTAATTTTGATCAACAACCAGTAAATGGAGAACAACTGAGATTGTAACTAATAAGTGTCTGGTGAGAAGAAAGTGGAAATGTTGTTGTCATGCAAATTGACAAGATATATGCATAGATATTCTAATCTTAACCATCGGGACAAATATAATAATAGTGGAACAGAAAAAATAATTACAAGCAAATGTAAGGTGACTGGCTTCACATAGGAGGTTAGGAAGAAGGACTTTTTTTTTGTTATTAGCAATATTAAAAAAAATGAAGACAGCAGAAAAGAAAGTATAATCTAATTAGAAACAAATGAATTTCAATAAAATAATGGGGAGATCTCCTCAAAATGATTTCATTTGCACATAAGTAACAATAAGCCCATGCTCACTGCAAGAAAAGGAAATTTTTAAAATTAAAAATGTATTTTCTAATTTTAAATACAACTGCAGTGTGTGTATTAGGTGTACAGCTTGTTTAACTAATTTCTTTTAAAAGATGTGCACTGAAACAAATTTGGTTTGAAATAATAAAGCACTTATGGGTTTAGGACAGTTTGTACAATCCAACAATTCTGCAATAGGAGTACAAAATAGTTTTACTCCTGGGTTTAAGTTTAAACTTACCGATTTGTATTTTTGCTTTATGCAATGTTAGTCATCAATTTTGGAAGAATCCAAATAATCTGTATCATAGTGTTCATCTAACATTTCTCACACATTTTATGCTATTATTATTAAAACACAAGTTCAAACAGTCTACAATTAATTTTTCTTTTAATGTTGAATAGTTTTTACCAAAGCTGACAGATTTGTCTTTACAATTAATTTATTTGAAGCAGCTTTCTTTTTACACACACCGCATATAATTAGAGTTCAATAAAACTAATAATCTCCTGAGTTTTCAGTCACCAAACATGCTTGGTCATGTTCATAAAGGTAATCTATTAACACTAAGATAAGTTAGCCACTGCAAAGATTTTCAAATACAAACCCATCGTAGCCAGATAAAACCTATCTACACAATAAGGTTAGAGATGGAATAGGAAAAAAGTTCTTGAAATCGTTTTTGCCAATTGTATTTGAAAAAAAAGATGATATTTGGGAAATTGTAGCTACAATTTACAAGCCACCCCAAAATCAATGGCTAGCTTATTAGATATTTATTTTCTTATAAGCTGTTAAAAAAAGTGACTTCTCAAATAAATTAGACTAAAAAATCTTTTTGAAAAAGGTTTTTTTTTTCACAGACCATTACTTTTTAAACTATTTCTGTAAAGTTTATTTCAAGAGAAAAAAAAAAAAGGTTGGTTTTGAAGGTGATAATGAACAGACCCTGTAAAACTGTTGGAATGAAATTTTAGGAAAGTAAAAAAAAAGGTGGAGAGTGGAGAAACAAAAAAATCTACTTATTAAAATCAACTATTAAGTTCAGAAACAGATTCATAGGCCTCCATTTATCCATTTTTTAAAGCTTTTTTTTTCTTAAGGTGGCATGTTGTGACTCTGTTTCCATTTTACAGGAATTGCCCAACCCTAATTTTGTGTATTTTTTTCATCTTTTTGACAAGGAAGAATTTTTCTGTTGTTGAACTAGATATTCACAAAGTAGTCCAGCACAGGACAGAGTGAAGTCTGGAATTATTTTTTCTTCCCCCAAAAACCAAAAAGATATTAAAGAAAAAGAGAGAGCGAGAGAGAAAGAAAAAGAAATATTTTTTATTAACTTTCCCTTCTCCACCCTCAGAATTTCTTCTTTCTTCTGGCTGACCACTCCCACCTCCTAAGGTCACCCCACCCAACTTTCCCCCTTCAATAAACTATCACATTAAATGTCCTATCAAGACTCATCATTCCCTGACCCCTCATCATCATCTGCATGATCCTCCTCTTCATCATCAAGGTAAACATCATCTTCATCATAATAATCTAAATCAGTATGGCTTTCTGTTGTCTTGGGTCGTCCGCTTACACAATACTCTTGCAGTGTTGTTGGCACTATCACTCCATCCCGTTCAGCATCAGCTATTGTGGCTTGTACTTGTTTCCTATTTTACAGAAAATAAAATAAAAGACTCAAATCAGACTCAGCAAAACTGTTGATAACCTAAAGTGCAGTGCACAAAATATAAATCCAGCAATACAAGTTGGTTTCTAAATACAACTTTGCAACATATTTAATTGTTTAAAAATAAAATAACTAGTCATATAATACTCCACTTTTTACCTTCAACCTAATTTTAGTTGTTTTTATACAACTTATTAATTCGGGCCACTGTTTCTATGGCAACTAATAACAGCACAATCGGAAATAAATAGTAAGCCTTTGGTGAGAATTGAACTCGCACCCTCATTGCCAGAGGGAGACTAGTTTACACCTAGCTGCTTTTACCAATCACCAAAAGTTGTATAAAAAACCACTAAAATTAGGTTGAAGGTAAAAACTAATCAAATTTACTAAAACAAAAGTGGTGTGTTACAATACTTCAAATAATAATAAAGATTAGTCATGTTTTATAAAATAAAATATTTTTTTTAAAAACTACACATTTTGCACTTCAAGAGAAAATTTGACAATTATAATGTTTATAATTAAGACATGAAAGAAAAATGTTCATTTTATCCACTCCAATACAATATAAGCTTATATAACAGCAAAATCAACAATTCATGACATTTTCAACTTCTAAAATACATAATCTAAAAAATCTAAAGAAATCTCTTACTCTTCAATACTTATATTCTAACTTGTAATATTTCAACTAAAATATGTTTTATCATTATATTTAAAATGTAAAATACTGACAACAGCTCAAAATTACAATTATGAACAATAAAAATAATAATTGAAACTGTATCTTTTATGGCTGGCACCATGATAATAAAATTACATCTATAGAATTTGTTTTGTGAAGTTGGTGGCAGATCTTTCAGCAGAATCACAAATGATTAATTTTGAAGCAGAATACATGAGGTTGTAATTCTGCAGCAAAACTTATGGTTGGTTGAATTTCAGACTGGTGAAGACTGAAATAGGTGCTATTTATTGTATCAACTGCATCAGTGCAAATTTCTATTTAGCATATGGACTTGCTTCAAATTGGGAGTATATTCACATGACTTAGCTTCTTTCTGGAAACTAATATACAAACATATTTAAAAAACTTTCAAACTGTCAATTACCACAAATTTTTCTTTCTGGTGAGATATGAATATTTTTACATGACTGAATTGTAATCCATGTTTTCACACCATGAATTCAAAATGAACTTTTAGCAAGCTTAAGCTATAATTCTTTAAAAGGTTTACATTTATATTTAATAACAACTGAAGTATCTCAAAGAAAAATGTTAAATTAAGAAAACAGTTTTGAATACATATGCAAACAAAAGACTTGTTTGTAGAGTTAAAAAAAAAAAAAAAAAAATATGGTGGAGAGAAAGTTAAAGTAACTTTCTCCTTCAAAATTTTATGAGCAAAAATGTATGTGAATAATATTTAAACTCAAAGTAAAGAAACATCAGAACATTTTTAAAAACAATGTAGGTTCTTTTTATTTAAAAAAAGAATCTGTATCTTTATCTGGTTAGAGAGATGGAAGAAAAAGAAAAACAGGTAAATGCACTCACCGGATAATATTTTCATATTCCTTATCTCGGCCTGTTGAATCCCTCCATTTTCGGTACATAACTGAGGCATCTACATTGGCAGGGGAATATGTGTTTGGTTCATTCAGTAATGAAATTATGCTGAGTAAAATTGTTCTATATATAAAAAAATTTTAAAAAGTAATATAGAAATTTTTAAATGAGCAAACAAATTTTAAATGAAATCAAAGGTTTGAAACTTTGAATGCAAAAATTGCCAAACTATTTGTTTAAGAGACACAGCAGAGTTTTAAAAAATGTCACTTTAGTATATATCATATCTGAATACTGATTGTAAGGTTTTGGTCTTACATAAAAAAAAAGAAAAGAAATATAAAAAAGATACAACCACAGCAGTGATTTATGTATTTTTGCTAATTTTTTTCAGTATGGACACAGAGGCAAAAAAACACTCAACCTCATGTTAGAAAAGTGTGTATTAAACTGTGTCCCCTCTTAAAAATGATACAATTTTGAAGAGAACTCCACTTGCAGGATTAATTACAGCTAAAAGGGGTGGGGAGATAAAATGTCAGTTTTAACATCACTATTTTTTGCAATAGTTAAATTTTAAACTTCCACTACACAGGGAAACATTTTTTTTTTAAAATTCAACTAATTATCAGATTGTTTTAGTATTTTTTCTTTTACACAAATTAAAACTGAGTCATTAAAGAAAATACTATTTCCAAATAAAAATTGACAGTTTTTTAAAACAAATGTTTAGATCAAATTATTGGATTAACTTTATTGCCCATTTTCCACTATGTTAATTTCTGATGCAAGGCCATTTGTGATATTACAATAAGACGTATGATTGTAAATTTAATACCATATTTCACTCAGTGATGTAGACAGGAACAGAAAAAAATAAAAAATAAAAAATAAAATATATCGATGAACATAATTTTTTGCTTTTTCTCCCTTGGAGAAACAGCCTTCAAATAAATACTGATTTTTTTTTAGTGACAAAAACACAGATTTTTGAGTGCAGCTCACAAAAAAGTTAGGTCCATTATTTCTCAATTCCTGTTCTTTAAGAACAGCCTTTGTTCTTAAAATTTTCGTAATGTTTTTTGTTACATGTAGGTTAATTTTTGGCAGATTTTTGTGTGCGTGAAATCATTTTTTATGTGATGATCAAAGAGAATTATCTCCCTTCCTCATTGTTATCTTTTTACATTTTTTTGCTCTTTAAGCAAGAGAAAAGTTTCTTTTTCTTTCATTGTATTGCACTGTTGAAAGTGAGGATTTTAGTTAACTTTTATAATATTGAGAAGAGTCATCACAGTACCAACAGTTGCCACAACATTCTGGCCCATCATTATACAGAAAACAGAAAACCCCCCCTTTTTTTCTTATTCCAGAAAATAGTAATTATTCCATCCTACTCTTAGTTCGTTCCATTCATCAAAAGAACTCATCCTTTCCTTCCATACACCACATTTACTCTATATAAGACAAAAAACCCATATGTACAATTTTATGAGATATATACAGGTGAAAATGATGGGGAGGGGACAAAAACACCCAAAGTTTGGAAACTGAATAAGATGAGGGGTTAGTATGGGTTCCACCCTACCCATGCTAAAGGAAGTTTTCTCGGGGTTAAAGAGGGCGTGAGAAACACCATCCATTTCACCCTGGACCACGGAGATAACACACTGTCACACGTACACAACATTGATGGACATGAATTGATTGAGTTCCATATGAGTCGTCAACATAGTCCCAGAGTGGGCAGACCTTGTGACAATGGAAGAAGGCATACTCAGCCATTTCTTCCAAGCCGCTATCACAGTGGTTAAAAGTGGGCATGTCTGCTGTGCCTACTTTGAAGCATATGCTATTGAGAGGCAGAACGTTCTGGACCAACTTAGAGTTGCTGAGGTAATCTGCACCCGGCACACAAGAACGCTGAGCAGAGCTCCTTCACCAACAAGTCTAACCTCTCTCAAAAATGATCCAAAGCGATCTACAATGCCCTGATATAGTGTCTTTCTAGGCTGTAAAAGGTCACTAGACCATGGAATCTTGGACAAGGCCTGACGACAGTCACCTAGGAACTGTTTCTCCCCTCTGGGTCTACGATGGTGCTCAACTCCGGATTGAAAAAATGCCACCCTAATGCTCTGCTCCCAGACAGGTTCCTACATTAACAAATGGTAGAGGAATACCAACCCAGAGGTATGTTGATGACTCGCCAGGTGTGATATCCCCTGACCACTGTTGCATACAGACCTCTCTGCGGAACATTGGAAGTACAGCAAGTTTGTAAAGGATCAGGGGAAAGATGTACGTACAGCAGACCTCAGTCTTACCCTTCAAGGATAACCTCTTTCGAGGCCAAGTCTTGACTGACGATCTAAACTTTGTATCTGCGACCAGTTCTTCTCCAGCTGGAGGTTGGGTCCAAACCACACTCAGAGAATGCAGACAGGTCCAGCTTTCCATAACTCGCTTCTGTAAATAAAACTGAATTCCAATTGCTGATTAGAACTAGTCATTTGGAATCTGTCAGAAAAGGTCCCAACTGCCGAAAAAAAAAAAAGGAATGTTGCTCGCTGTGATTGTTGGGCGCATAAACTGCAAGAACCTGGAACGCACTGCTTTTCACAGCAACATTGGCTACATATAACCAGTCTGTGGATAAGGTCAACCTTTGCGTCAAGGGAATGCTTAACCAGCAAGGAGATATGTTGTTCAATAAAGTTAATGCCCCCCCCCCCCTTTGGCCACCTATATATTTTCATTTTTAACCTTTTAGACACTATAGACACATATTTTTTTAAAAACCTGCTAGTTGTTGGTGTTTAAGTTTCTTTTTTAAGATTCATCTTCATTCATTAAAGTTAATGGAGAAAATTATCTATTTGTAGTATTTTTTAAAAATAAGTTACTTTTGATCAACAATTGTTTAATGTGATCAATTACAGCGGACATTTGCATTTTTCTAATTGCTTCATCTGTCAGCCATTTTTTTAACAGTTTACCTTGGACATATATGAAAAATGGTCTGGAAAATGTCAATTTTAAAAAGGTGGAAAATTATACAAATTTTTATTCACAAAACATTGATTTCATTTAAAGATTCAAATTAATGCATAAAATATTTTCCCTCTAGAGATTGTTCAAAACAGATCAAATTTGAAATATAGACAATTTTAAGTTTGCATTATTTCTTGTATAATAAATGTAGTTTATTACTTTGTTTTAAAGAATGGTTTCTCAATCTTTCTTCAAGAAAAGCTACATTTTAAAGAGGTCAGTATATTTTAAAATCACTGAATCTGTCTCCTAAGATGGGGGTGGATTTCTTTTGTGCTAATACCTATTTAGTAATGGTACACAATTTTATTCAACTATGCAGTTTTCTCTCCAAAAGGAACATCCCTTTTATGTGTTGTGGTACTGTGTAAAAGCAAGACAATAGCATTGTTTTAGATCACACAAGATAAGCCTGGTTGTGCCATTAAGTATTGTGCAGATTATGATACTATATGGAGTCATTATTTGATGCTAATCATTAAAAAAAAAAAAAAAACAACATCAGTAATAAACTAAACCCCAGTCTACATAAAGCTATGAAAAGGCAAAATAAAACATTTATGAAATGGGGGGAAAAAATCAGATTGGAGGTCTATTCAAGACTTAGTTGAATATAGTCAATAACTGTTTGCTTACAATCAATTGATTATAAGCAAACAATTATTGACCAAGTTCAATTAATTGTGAATAAACCTTCAATCTGATTTTTTTTACTCTGAAGGTATGAACAAAAATTTCAGCGTGAAATTGACATGCAAGAAATTTTTAAAGATTTGGCAAAAATCTGCATATTATTCAATTTTTAATAAAATTTTCGATACTTATTTATTAAAGGGCAAATTTAAAAAAAAAAAAAATAATAATTTTCCATTCCAAATTTGGGAGAAGAACAATTTTTTTTCATATGATACCTACCCCACCTTTTATTAGTTTGATGATTTATCTATTTTTATATAATGATGCTTTCATTGATTTTTACACATTTTACAGATATATCCCTCGAGATACTAATTATGTTTACCTTTTTTAGAATAATATCCAGGAACTGCTGGAATGGGACTATTACTTTTGGATTAAAAAAACAGGAAAATTAAGTAAAATAATTTTCTTTTGGGAAATTTTTCAGTTTTATTCGATTAATTATCATTCATTCAGGCTTTTGATCTGTGAAAAAAATTTTTTTTTTCTCTCAATATCATTTACAAAAAATATTTTTCATCTTTTTTATCGATTTATTCCAATAACTTCGACTGAAACTTATATAAAGATATTATAACAAGGATGAATAATTAAATACAAGGAAATGATGACAAAATATTTACTGCCTGTATTTTTAATAGATTTTATTCTGCTGGCGATAACATGCCTTTTTTCCTGGCGCAGCTGTCGTGCATTTTAATCTTGGTTATTTTTTCCACTCAAATATATATGTACTGCCTTGTCTACTATACATTTTTTAAAATCAGATGTCGCTTACACGCTTGAAATTCTTTTTCATTTTTGTACATACCTAACTCTGAGAATAAATGAGTGCAAATAACTTCTTGAAATGTTGCAAATTTTGTAGGTATTAAAAAAACAAAAAAAAAAACAAAAAAAAAAAAAAAAAAAAAAAAAAAAAAAAAAAAAACAGGATAGTCAGCAATTTTTAAAGATTCGGATATAGTGGTCTCGTGATCCAACATTTTTTTTAAAGAGAAAATAATAAAATTCTAGATGTGGTATCCTCCTTTCAAAGCTGATTTATTCATCTTTGTTCCGCTGTTAAATGTATTTCAAAAGAGAAAGAAAATAAAGCTCTTATTTCAGAAAAAATGCTCAATATTTATTCTGGGATTTTCAAGCTTTTACTTTGTTACCAATACCTTGACAATGAGACTGTCAGAAAGATTATCTCAACAAGTTCTTACAACCAATATGCCTTTCAAAGGAATTCCATTTAAAGTATGAAGGTAATTTTCACACTAATAAAAACCATATCAACCCAAAACACGAGAGCAAACGAATCACAAAATTCTAAAACTTAAAAACTTAAATGATAAAATTAAAACGTTTTATACCAGTAGAACTGAGAATTTAAAACTATTTGCACTACAAAAAGACATGGGAAGGCGCATAGCAAGGTGGAAGCTATTACTTACCGAACATTTTGTGTAGGATTCCATCTTTCAGAAGGTAATTCACCACTTTGTGGATCATCGACAGGTGGATGTAATATCGATATACAAACATCTCCATTCTACGAAAGAAAGTCAAGCTTTAAAATTTTGAGACAATAACTTTTAAAATTTTAAAGTAAAAACATAGGAAGCTAAATAGCTAAGAAAATGTGGTAAAGTTCTATATCCGTTAAGCAAGAAAAAAAAATAAAAATAAAATTTTTTTTTTGTGCTTTTAATCTGGGTTTGATCAATTAATTTGTTTAGCGGCATATCAACCTTTGATAGGTCATTTAATGCCGGAATCAGTTTATAATCCCCAAAATAGTGTCTTGCGACTTTGGTAAACGGTTATTTTTTTTTAATTAGAGTCTTGCGACTTTGGTGGCGCCTGTTTGGGCGGGTCTTACCCCTCTGCAGAGCATGCAGTCAGCGTATTCTAGGCCCCAGCTGACAGGGTCGGCCTCATTTGGGGGTTTCCTACATACAGTTGGCATATTCTATGCCCCAGCTGACAGGGCCAGGGCACACGGGGCTGCACGTGTATCCGCCCGGGAAGGGGGGGGGCACGTGTATCCACCCGGGAAGGGGGATTCACGCACAGAGGAGGAGTTAGCCTCACTTCCGTACAACGGACTAAAAGTAATGGTAATGGTGTATATACAAGCACACATCATAATCATATTTACACAATATCTAAGGCCTTAAACCTTTGCGGTAGTGTAATAAACATAATTCTTCTTAAAATCATTTGCATCTGTTAAAAGCACTACATATTCCAGTAATCTATTCCAAAGTGCAACCACTATTGCTAAAAAAGAATTTTCTGATATTCAATCTACTTCTACCATATATGTGTGGCCTCAGTCCCTTGTACCCCCTTCTAGTAAAAAATACAGGGTTTACTACTTCTAAACCATGCATAATCTTAAACATTTCTATTAAGTCTCTCTGATCTCTCCTATTTTCTAACAATGTTAAGTCTAACAATTTTAGCCTATCCTCATAACTCATACTTTTTAATTCCGGGACTTAGAAAAAGTCCAGAGACGAGCAACTAAAAGATTTTTATCTCTCTCCAAGTACGGTGACCAATGACTATATAGTTTGTATGTTCTAATATATATTTGACAATAGACATTTCCACCAGCCCTTCGAAGCGGAGATGGAGAGAATATAAAACAAGATATATATGCTGGCTATTGATAGAACTGATGAGAAGAAATCAATCAGATTTTATGACTAGAGACTGGGAGTGCAATAAAATATAACATTTCATCACTTCCTGCAAACCCTTAAAGAACAAATGTTCTGATTTAATCAACCAGACAAGTCTCATACTTCTAAACCAGTCACATGTTCAATGAACCACTACCCCTCCTCCAACAAATTACATAGTCAGGATGCATCTTAAAAACAAAAAATACAACACTATTTGGTATGTTCTCCAACTAATTAAACCCTTATTTTTTTTAAAACACGCAGACGACAGACCCCTTTTTTTCACCTCATGTACCAGCTAAAATAAACATTTGTTCTTGTTAAGTTTCCAAACCTGTCATTTCTTGCTTTAAAACACTAGACAAAACACGATACAAATATACACATTATTGTATTATATTTTTTAAAAATTATATATCTGGACATTTTTGGCTTTTATTTCTGAATTCTATAGTTTGATGTTTTAGTATTCAAATCCCAAATATTTACTTAGTTAAATTTGTATTTCTTATTGTGGCTCAAATTTTAAATTATCTGTAATTATATTTTAAACTCTTGCTTATAATACTTCATATATTTTTATAATTTTGATCTTTAGCTTGAAGCCTGAAAATGCCAAAATTGTTAAAGAAAAGTATTATATAAATGGATCTTCAAATAAAGTATTCTATTTTTCCAGAAATTAAACAAACTCAAGTTATTTAATTTTCAAAAAATCTTTTACTTTAGAAGAGAAACTGTTTTGGACCAATTACCTGAAGTTTGATACCTCTCACTTAATGTCTATATATAATGATCTATTGACTTTGCAGTTGAAATACAGATAGGTTGTCAAATCTAGAGAAAACAACTGGGCAAAAACCACCAGTTTGAGCAAAAGCTTAAAGATGCTCTTCTGAGTAGGAAAAAATTGATTACCTAGACATCACCGGTTGAGAATGAGGAGGCTAAGCAAGATCAGCCAAGCTATTAAAAGACATTCATGTCAGACAGATTAGGTAATATTCAGACAGGTGCAATTCTGTTTATCTTATTTATTTATTTAAATCAAAGCCCAGCCTATACCAAGTAGTTCAATTAGTCTTATCTATAAAGTAATCAATTGGATTTGGATCAGGGCCTGCTAGTAAAAATTGAAATTGATTGAACACCAAAAAGTTGTCTTGTACTGGAGATTTCACACTGAATGATACGCCATAGTTGGATAGAACAGTTGAGGTTCAAAGTGATCAAATCAATGTTATATGGTGCGGAAGATAGCAAACATTTTTTTAAATATCCAAATCAAGCATTAAAAATCATTTGCACCTGCTTGGTAATGCTAGTCACTTTAACGTGTTGATTTCGCATAAGTTAAGCAAAGAAAAAAAAAACTACTGGTCCATATATCTGTGTATGATTCACTATTTAAACATCACAAAAATGTTCCAATTTGTGATGAGTGATGAAGAATGGATACTTAACAACATGAAATGCAAGAGATTTTGGGTTAAGCAAAATGAACCACAACTAACTGTACAAAATGCCAGCCTTCATCCAAAGGTGATGCTGCGTATGTGGTGGGATTGGAAGGGTCTCTTCTACTATGATCTACTTCGGGACCACCAAACCATTGATTCAAACAAGTACTGCTCCCAATTAGACCAATTAAAAGGCAGCAATCGACAAAAAGTGTCCGGAATTAGTTAAGAGAAAGGGCATAGTATTCCAACAAGATAATGCTAGACCCTATATTTCTTTGGTGACTTGGCAAAAGCTCTTACAGCTTAATTGGGAAGTTTCCACTCATCCATCATATTCATGAAATATTGCACCTTTGGATTACAATTCATTCCAGTCTTCACAGAATTCTCTTAAATGGAAAAAAATTCAATTCCCTGAAAAACTGCAAAAGGCAACCAGTTGTTTGCTGAGAAAGAAAAAGATTTCTAGAGGATGGAATTATGAAGTTGCCTAAAAGATGCCAGAAGGTAGTGGAACAAAACGGTAAATATGTTGTTCAATAAAGTTATAGCACTATTCCTCCTTCTCCTCCTCTCTTCACTCCTTCCCTTTTGCCACTGCCTGCTGCAAGTGAATTTACAACCGTCTCCATCGTCAGGCTTTTGCTAGTTGACATCTCTCTTGTTTGTTGATGGTGACATCAGTCAAACTAGTAAATTCTAATATCTCTAGACCGCAATGTAGGAGACAAGAAGGGGAGGTGAGGTGTTCTGAAGGCTGCAGATTCCTTGTGTGTCATTCTAGCTCCTTGGGAAGCTTTTGCATATTATTAGAAATCGTCAACCAAAACTGTCAACATAGGTTTCAAGTTGGCCCAGCTGGATGGCTGGCTATGTATATATGTATCATGTGTACAGGCCGTACCAATGGAGCTAGAGGGCTAAAATTTTCAACATTTACTCCTTATGTCTAGAATTAACTTTTTTTTGTTTTTCGAAAATTATCCCCAAATAGGTTTTTGTGTATGTGTGTGTGTGTGTGTGGGGTCAATTTGCAATGTAATTTTATGCTAAATTTATCCCTAGTTTGTGTCTAGCAACATTCAGATTTGTGGTTTTTTTTAATTCAGACTCATTTAGTGATCAAACTAATTCATTGATCACCCCCTTTTCCAATTTCTTTTAATTGGATATCCCAACGTGGCATGCTGCCAAAAGATGGTCACGTGACAGTTTCTACTGAGCGACTAACCAGACCTATTTTCTTTTTTTATCATTGTGCTGCGGCTTTTGTAAAGTTGGTTTATTGCGGCTCGGCATAGCATATTAACAATGGTATGCGGATAAACGAGGTTTGGTTTCTACAACTAACTTCTATTCTGCAAAAAGTCAATGCTTCTTGCGAGATGTGGTGTGTTCAGGGTCCCTGGAGGAGTTTGGTTTTACATTGGCAAATTTCAGCTGTTCACGATCTTGGCTGACTCAACACGCCACGAAAGGATGAAGCTAACAGGTTTCAGGATTCTCAGAGAAGTTCAATTCATGCTGATATTGAAAGATCAGCTTGCCACACCAATGGGCAAAGGGCACACATGGAAACACTGAAGGCACTCTGACTTAGCCAGCCTATAATCCTGTATATATTGACAGCTGTGGTTATTAATCACTAACCCACAATACACAGCTGGTTATTATCCACTTCCACAAAAAAACCCACAGATAACGGAGGCGCCTTCCCCAAAACATTCCTCTTTTCCTTACAGCAATGTTTGATTTGTTTAGCAGCATAATAACCCTTGATGGGTCATTTAATGCCAAAATCAGTTTAAAATTTTTTTAAAAATAGAGTCTTGCGACTTTGGTGAAAGGTTATTTGGGTTTGTTTTAAATAGATTCTTGCGACTTTGGTGAAAGGTTATTTTTTTAAACTGAAGTCTTGCAACTGTGGTGAAAAAACAGGTGGCCCCTGTTAGGGAGGGGGGTCTTACCCCTCTGCAGGGTATGCAATCGGCATATTCTAGGCCCCAGCCGACAGGGCCACCAAGCAGCTATGTGGGGATAAACAACACTTAAAGAAAACCAAAATAACATTTGGGATTTCTTTATGAACATTTTAGAACATTTTATTTTAGTGTGAAAAAAAGTATACAATTTGTATATATACAAGCACACATCATAATCATATTTACACAATATCCAGGGCCTTAAAGATTTGCGGTGGTGTAATAAACATCATAATTCTTCTTAAAATCATTTGCATCTATTGATAGCACTACATATTCCGGTAATCTATTCCAAAGTGCTACCACTCTATTGCTAAAGATAACGGATATTCAATCTACTTCTATCGTTTATGTGTGGCCTCCGAGTCCCTTGTATCCACTTCTAGTAAAAAAATACATCAGGGTTTACTATTTCTAAACCACGCATAATCTTAAACATTTCTATTAAGTCTCCCCGATCTCTCCTATTTTCTAACAATGTTAATCCCAACACTTTTAGCCTATCTTCATAACTCATAATTTTTAAGTCCAGTACTAACTTAGTTGCTCGTCTACTGGATTTTTTCTAAAAGATTTTTATCTCTCTCCAAGTACAGTGACCAGGCTTGTGCACAGTACTCTAGGTGTGGACGGACATAAGTCTTATATAGTATAAGGAACGAGTCCTTGTCTATATATGAAACGGTATGCTTAATCAGTCCTAGTACTCTGTTCACCTTAGCCGCAGCACTGGCAATGGTCATACTGTATTCTTTGACGATGGTACTATTGGATTGTACTGTAAACCCTGGGTTAACTCTAGGTTTGAATTTCCGGTTTGCCGAATGCCAATTATTTTATGTCTCAAATTTCTTTTACCTTGTTTTATTATTCCTTAATATCCATTAGGCCTATTGTACATAAATGTCAAAAATAAAATAAACTAGCATTCCAAGGGAAATTATGAATCATCACCACCACCCATATATGCCGTGTTGGGGGTGATCAATTAAAAAGTTGGAAAAAGAGGGTGATCAATGAATAAGTTACTTCTCTTGCCTTTTGTTGGGCTGTGATCACTAAAAAAAGGTTTGAATTTTCAAAAAACAAGTGGTCGCAAACTTGTGGCCAATTTAGCATAAACTTACATTGTAAATTCAAAGACAAAGATTTTTTACGACCAGGGTGGTTGTAAACAGAGTGTATTAATGAACATAGAAGTTATACATCATAAACTACTAGAAAAGTCAAACAGAGATATAAAATGTGTCTGGGCATATGTAATTATCTATAACCGTAGGACTTAAATTAGTACTAATAACCAGCCCGGCCTAGAATGCACCAACTGCATACCCTGCAGAGGGGTAAGACCCCGCACCCACAAGGGCCACCTGTTTTCTCACCAAATTCGCAAGACTCTAGTTTTTAAAAAAATAACCTTTCACCAAAGTCGCAAGACTATTTAAAAAAAATATTAAACTGATTTCGGCATTAAATGACCCATCAAGGGTTGATATGCCACTAAACAAATCAATCAGTACTATTAACTATTGATATCTATTTTTCAGTAAAGTTTCAAAAGATTTCTAACCTCTTTACAGATCCTGAATGACCTTTCTTTTCAATACTTCAAGCTATTATTTTTTTTATATGTAAAATTCATAACCAATGAAACTTTAAGATATGTTTGATGAACAAGGTTATGTCAAATATACCAAAAATCCGTTTTTGTGCTGCTAATTTAAAATGCAATAACTCATATTGGAAGCCAAAGCAGAAGAAATTGAGAAATTGGATTTAGACTAAAAGACAAATAAGTGAATAAATAAATAAACACCACTATTTTGTGGCTGATACATCTATTATAGACTGGATTTACCAGCAGTATTGATAATGTGAGTTTGTCAGTAAGCAAAGTCTTCATGTTACCATGGAGACACCCAAATAGGAAAGTTGATGGTAGAGTTAAAATTCAAGCACATCTGCAGAATCAAAAATATGCACTTCTTAAATAAGGAATTTATAGTTAGTAGGTCTATTCTGAGTGGCTATCAGGGTTTCTAAAAACCAAAGAGGAGAAAAAATAGTTGTATCTTCATATATACTATGCCTCACCAATTTTTTTGATTGTAAAAAATGAAAAAAAAAAACAACTAAAAACAAACTTGACTTTGAGCTATACACGATTGTTTTGAACCAGAATACTGTTGTATTGCACAAACCACTCACACAAAAATTAATGGGCTTTATATTACTAAAAGATTATCTATCCAAAGATACCAAATTTGTGAATATATACTACAGGCATCCTCTGTTATAACACGGGTGTTGGGATCCAAGAATGTCAATCGCGTTATAACCAAGCTGTTTTAATTGCGGGGTGGGTATGGGCAATATTCAAGGACAGTCGATAGATAAAAGATGACAAACATTGTCTATCGTATAAAACTAAGTTAGATTTGAACAAATAAACAAAGGCATTCTTTAATGTTCGTTTTTTTATTAGATAATACTGCCAAAATAACTAATCTTAAAAAGTATACCAAATTTCAGTATTTAAAAAAAAATGTTGACATATTTACATCAATGACTCAACCCTTTCAACCAATAAGCTGCTGTGCATTCAGATACCCCATGGCTGAGCTCCCGAGGGGGGGCTCAAATTAACACTTTCAGTGATTCTTACGAAGATCTTTGTATATAGCTTTCCTGCTACATACGAAGATCTTTGTTTTTCTAGCAGCACTTTACTTCCTATACTTCCTCATTGGTGGTCTCAAGGAAATGGGTAGCACAATAGAAAGTATAACTAACTAAAAAAAAAGTATTAATTAAAAAGGTTTTGTTCATTGATTTCTGAAATGTTTTTGTCCCATTCATTTCATTTTTACAGTTGGTTTGTTGACGCAAGTCAGATATATTTCTTAGTAAGGGTGGATTGAGGTAAGAGTTGTGTTACCTCTGTTATCAAATGGGCTTACATTGTATGTAGTAAAATAGCGCTCAGCCCGAAATATTGGACTTACAGGTTCAAAGGAGAAATTCTATTTTTATACTTGGTTTTCTGGACGAGTGGACAATAACAGATAAAAATGTTAGGGTCCACCCCCCTTATATTGTAAACCGCAGGGGATGTCTGTATAAGATATTGCTTTTCAGTTAATTTGGTTTGGTTTGCTGGGTTTAGCGGCATGTCAACCTTTTAGTAGGTCATATAATGCCAGAAATGCTTTCCAGTTGTAAAAGTATATTAAATGCATAATTTTAGTGATTCAGTATATTGTGAACACAGTTGCTCTGGTCAAATTATATAAACTAAAAGGTGCCGACAAATTCTTATTGATATATCTTTCAACTAGTAATCTACAAATACCGACAAGCTGCCAAATTGCAAATCAATATAAAATAATTGAAACAAATATTTGATTATAAAAGTTGTCCTATTATACCTACAGA
>VCCN01003143.1:3936201-3948094 GCA_006491835.1 Architeuthis dux
TCAAAACACTATAAATGGTCATAGATTTTACAAGCAAGTATAACCTACATTACGTATATCCTTTATAGCTCGATTGGAAAGGGTTAACGTACATATTAAGCAAGAGTTTATTGTAAGAAGCGAGATTTGGAGAATATTAAACTAGAGTATGTATTTCCAAAATAACTGTAAACTAATTGAAATCTAAGTATATATTTTTGGGAATAAAGGATAAAGTTTCCTGTATCATGGAATTTAGCCAGCCATCTGGTTATTGTTTAAAGAACTTAGCAGAGAGAGTTGTAAACCAAGTGAGCTAGCACCAAAAAAAAAAAAAGAAAAAAAGAAAAGCCTTTATCTTCTTAAGAGATTAATAATCTTCTAAAACCCTGAATCAAATCATAAGTGTACAGAGTTGGAATTTGAAACATAACTGTTTTGGAAAATTACCCGTTTGCTTCTAAAAGTACTAAAGGCTAGCATCTGGAAAATCTTTGACCAAATCGTAAACAACTTGGCTGAGTCCTATGTGCCTGGAACAAAGACCCCTTTATAAGAATCAAATTAATGAGATTTTATTAACCATTTGTCTTTCTTGGCTCAGAAGAAAATGCAAAAAGGAAATTTCATTTTCACCCACACAAAAAGGGGTAATGATACAATGTAAGTGATATAGTCCTGTCTCATTGGTAGGTAGGAGATGAACCATCCAATGGGTTATCAGAGGAACAAGAAATTGTTAAAATGATTTCCGAATTAGGAATACAAAGACCTTTTGGAGAATGATTGATGATAAATTATAAGCAATTAATTCTACTCCCCAAACCCATCTGCTAATGAACAATACCCCTTAGATTTCTCATAAAAGGAGCTATGCCAGAAGCAGCTGGGACCCCCAGGTTGACATGTTGAGCGAACTTCATGCTGTGATGATCAAAGCACTAGCAATGGGACCGAAGAACCCCAGAGACCAAGTTGAAGCCCGATGGAGAAGTCCAGAACAAAGAGAAGAAACCCTGCCATTGACCAGCAAAGATCCTGTCTTGTCCCGCTTCCCTTCTCTTCGCCACTATACCCTCTTTTCTCGTCTCATAGGAGGGAATCCAGTAAGAAGCCAATCGACCATAGTAAAAGTTGCATAATCTTAATCGGGAAAGGGGTTAATGAAATAAATGCAAAGTTTTAAATTTTTAAACAGGCATTCGATTCGTCTTGTCTACGAGTGGACATCACATCAGGCTTCAACCGACACCGGAAGACACCTTCAGATCATAAATTCACAACGTGGGGAGACAGCAACCAGTGGAAGTGAAGAAGGGGTGGGTGCAACATCATAGTGTCCCTGCTGTCACAAAGGCAAGGATAGCAGGGAAACTTGATAAAACCGTTTTGCCGACTCATCAAGAATGCCACAATTTGAATCTCTGATGACCTCTCAGCTCATCATATTTCAAGTTGCCTAGCAAGGTCTTGACACTGTTGTATTGTAGGTTTAAGGAGGTTCTCAGAATTTGTTTCGAGACCCGATAGGCATACCAAAATATGCCTTGTAGGCCTCGCACATCTTAGCAGATGCTGCACTGTCTGAAGCAAAGATCAAAGGCAGTGTCTTTGTCAGACCACAAATAAAGAAGATTCTGGAGTGCAAGGAATTCCCCAAGAAGTTCCTTAGGAAGGAGAAAGCAGCTTGGTCAGTGGTTCTCGGCTTCCAGAGCAATCACAAGTCCGAAAACTATGTGGAGCTGGTTGGGACTATGGTGAAATTTTATGTTATATTGGGCTGCAGGCTGTCCGTCAAAGTCTATATCCTTGACATTCATCTTGATAAATTGTTGAGTTTGTTACTAATTCTCAATACCGACTTAGTCACAATATTATTGTTGTCAATGGCTGACCTCAGTTGTATTTGTTTAGTACATGTACTTCATTTGCAACTTATACTGTTGAATGGCTTCATACTATTGTTAAACTATCTCATAGGTTATCTTGTATCTGTACTGAATCTCTTATCATACTTGACTAATCCGTAACTTGTACTCCATACTTTTTACACATTTTGGACTGTGTTGAAGTAAGGTGAGTATGATGTTAACAGTGGTAGTAACCGTACTATCCAACAGTAACACAGAATAAATTTTTGTATTATATAAAAGTAGCAGTGTTACTGTCTTCCAAGTCTTATGACTGTTGCAGGTGTAATGAGCCTAAATAAATTTGAAACTTGACAAAAATTAAATTAAGTTATAAAGATATTTAAAAAATCTTGTATTCAAACATCCAGATATTCAAATTTGGGTAAAATTAATTAAAATGAAAATAATCTTAGTAGTAGGAATTTGGGGGGGGGGGCTGTTTTGGAAGATTAACATGATAACTGATTATAAATGCTTGCTTGTAGGCCAACAAAAATCAAATTGTGTCATTATTGGGTTGACCAAAAAGTTTGTTACGTTTATTTATGACATTATTGTAGCAAAGAAATGAAAATGGACTTGCCCAGAGCAAAAGGACCACGCAGATATAGAGGAGGTTGAGCATTAGTGGCCCGTATGCAAAGCACTAGTGACCCGGATGTGGTGAGCTTTTGGCTACAAAAGGCCAGGCGGCAACGATTGTTCAGTCGGTTTTAGGCTTGCCAACTGATGTGACGGTGTACTGTAGATTACATTGGTAGCATCTCGGATTTTGTGACCGTGGTGATAGCTTGCCAGTGATAAGCAAGGTGTCCCTTGAAGGTATCGTTCCGGTGCTGCAACTTTGACGTGCCATTTGATTATTGCATCGAACTGTGTGTGTTTTCCCCACCCCCTTGGAAACTACAATTAACTTTATTGAACAACATATTTTGCATCCTGTTTCAAGTAGAACGCAAGTTACAAATTTAAATTCTGGAATCTAGCAGATTCTATGAAGTTCGATTAGTCCCTCAATTCTTCTCATAGTGAGAGCAAACCAATATTTTTGCGTACCACCCATTCTTTATTTTTTTAAAACAATGACATATATGAATAGGTCCAACTGAATTAGTTCCATTGTTATTCTTCAGGGTTATTCCAGCATTGTGGCTGTTGTTGATACATTGGCCATTTGTATAACTAATCTGTATGCAGCAAAACATCCACTAGAAGTGGTGCTGGAGCTTCTGTTCCTCATTTTCCTTGTAAATTATTGTTTCTCTTAGTTGATGTGTCATATCCAGGTTGTCTCACTGACCTGCATTAGGACTGTAGTGACTTAAGCAACTTTATATTATTTTAAGTACCACAGATTCTTTTTTTAACAATGGACCGCATTGTTAAAAAAAGAGAAAAAGCTACCAGTATATTAAACATCAGACAAACAAATATATGGGCACAGCATTAATATTACTGGTAATGTTGGGCAGCCTACTGGAGATAGAGGCCAAGCGCCAAATTGGAGAAAATGTGCCAGTGGCGATTATGTTAAACACCACTTTTCTGTTGGTCATTGTGGGTCTTTAAAGCCCTTCCCTCATTACAGATGTATTTATTTTAAGATCCTTTGCTACCAGACTGCAAATACAAAAACACTAACCTCAAAATCCTGTACAATCTTTCATGATGGTGAAGGTTGCTGGGGTCTTCAATATTGAAAAAAGCTGATGTAGTGTACACAATTTTTATTTTGCACTAAAATCCATTATTAGCTACCTACACGCACTTTTAAAAGCTCTTTTATAACATATTGCAATAATTAAATATCTTCTTTGAAGGTTTAATTTTGGTTATAATTGCAAAAAAAAGAGCATAAAGTTAGTTGTAAAAAAAAAAAAAATTAAAAAAAAAAAAAAAGACACATATAGTATGTAAACAAACTGATCAACGAACTTCGTTAAACTACTACCACTACAGACGATAGTCCAATATGGTATTTACCTTATTACATGCCTCACTGACAATTCAAATGATTTAAAGGTAATACATTCAAGGTACTTAATTCATTTTATTGGTATATCACTGTATCGACTGTTTGGTGCTCACTGACCTAAACTTCACCATAGATGGTTTGGTAGTTTGAGGGTCTTATACCACCAATATCAGCTAAAACCATGAAATTCAGACTGAAATTGGGATCTTGTCTTAGCTGAAGGTTGCCTTTTTGCCAAAATATACAGTAATTTCTACTGTGTTCTGAGCAACGAAATTCACACAACTTAAAGACTAAAAGAAATTACTGCTTTCTGTAAAATTACAGCTATATAGCAAGCTCGTATGAGTGCAATTAAAATTCAAAAGAAACAAAGTGTCAACAACTATATCTGGGTAATAAAATAGGGGCTTGAAGAGATATTCACTCACTTTCAACTGTCCAGTCAAGTGCAGTCACCTCCATGTATTTGATGAAATTACATTTTTGTAATTTGATATTTTTCTAACAACACTTTGTTAGAAATGTCATTATAGAAATGGCCATTAAAGAAGTTGAACTTTGTTCCTTGAACATATTTTGGTGTTTGCAAACCTTTTGTGCCTAATACAAATGCCTTACTGTGAGTTTAGAGACTTTACTATTTTTATCAAAGTTTCTCTATTGTATTGCTCTACTACTATGTATCTACCGTAAGACCGCCCAGCATGATAAAATGGGAAAAACAACCAAATTTGGGTAGGGGAAAAAAAAAAGAAAAGAAAAATGGACCAAATAATAGCCCAGGGCCATTATTTAAAGGCCATCACAATTACGACTTACATGTTTTTATTCACTTCACTATCAATCGGCAACTGGTTTTAATCGTATTTGGTACTTCTTTGGACAGTGTTTTCTTTTTAAGTTGCTACGAGAGCCGAACATACACACACACACACTAAACACAGTCTATATACTATATAGACTGTATTTAGTACCTGCAAACACCAAAAATAATTTAATTTTTGTAAATAATATAACTTGTTTTTGTCAAACTCATTCAGCAATAGTGAAGAAGTATCGAGCGAATTAATTTCTTTGAAGCAACTTTTTGTTTATACAATGAATTAACAGATATTTCGGATCCAATGTCTTAATTATTATATGCATATTCAAGTTGTCCAGTTTTTTTATACTAAAGTACACTAAAACATAGATGCTTTCAAATTTTCATCCCAAAAAACTTGACCCCCAAATAAACGGCCACCTAAAATAACCGCCCATGGGTGATCTATCGGTGGGCAATCTTACAGTAGATCCCGGTACAAGCTATTTGCTTCATCAACTTGTCATTGATAAATATTGAAATATTGCATTCTTATTCTATTGATTTATATCCAATTGTGATTTATGTTATTAAATGTTTGTTACCTTATTTATCTATACCATGAAGTTTCCTTGTTTTTCCTTTGTCTAGTCTTCAAATGTTTAAATTCAACTGATATTAAGACAAGAGTCTTTTCCGTTTAATTCATAAGACTTTTGCCTTTAAATGTAATGGTGACCCCATAAACCCTTCCGTAACAACAACTCTTCATCAACAAAAATGACACCACTATCACATGACCATAATATATGCAGCCCGTATAGATTAGTTTACTGGCTGAATGATACCAGATTTTGGCAGGCATTCAATTTCATGATCAACACAAGCAATGATACATAAGGGATGAATCATTTTGGGGAAATGCTGGTTTTAAATTAGTGTGCAATAAGGTTAGCTTGCATTCTGGTGCTACAGCAAAGTCAATTCACAAAAACAGAAGCGTAGTGAAACTTTAGCTAATGAGCTTGTTGGAGTTGCACTTCTGGAGAAGAGTTGGTAGGTAGAGGACTCTTGATACATGTTTGACTGGAAATGGAGCTTATTTATCCAGTTGAGTAAAGTCTTGATCTGAAGGGGATGATTGATGAAATAGCAAGTTGTCCATGTCTGGTTATCACCAAATGTTGTAATACAACTTGGCTATGAGCTTTGTGGAAGCAAGCTTTTAGCTTCCAAACTATTTCTTGTGAATTGTGTCATGTTGAATGTTGTGTCCAGGTGGAAGTAAAGTCATCAGCCATTATAAGTTCACTGTTGGACAAAGATCTTTCCCCATCTCCTTCCATGTGACCTAAATTGTGCTATCCTCTGCCACATTTTACTGGCAAACGTTTCTATTTCATCCCTCCATCTTGTGTCTGGTTTTTTCCTACTGTGTTTACTGTCCCATGGGCACCAATCAGTTAGCCCCCCCCCCCATTGTCATCTCTTCTTGCTAGGTGACCAGCCCATCTCTATTTTTGCTGCTTAATTATTTGTATAATGTCCTTCCTCTGATCCATGTTGATCTTTTTCTATCTTTTAGAGTTAATCCTAGCATTGCTCTTTCCATGGCTCTCTGTACTATTCTAAGTTGGTTCTCAGCTCTTGTTAATTTTCATGTTTTGCATCTGTAAGTCATGGCTGATATTATGCAACCATTGTATACTTTACGCTTTAAGCACATTGGCAAGGTGCTCTTCAAAATATCTATTTATACCAAATGTTTTCCAACTTACTGTAATGGTCTTTTTCTAACTTTATTACCTGTCCTAGGTAGATGTATTCATCAACCTCTTCTAGAGTCTCTCCTATCTTTATGACCTTTTGGGGGGTCTTTAAAGTAAGACACCATTAATACCCACTATAACTCTTCTTACTTGTGATGACAGACTTTGAATTGCTGAAGTCAATACTTTGGTTGACGTTTTAGACTGTGTTGTTCCATCTTGAGCATCATTGAACAACAGCAATAGTTTTTCTTCTGCTACGTTTATTGCAATTGTGCTTCTTGTAAGGACAATGTTGAGGCAAAATGCCATTCTTTGCAGTGTTAACCAGGGTTAGTGTGTGAAGGCTACTTAGGTCATCATTGCATCAGGTTTTAAATTGACTAATCACTGACATTTCAGTAGTGAGCATCTAGAGGATAATCATGAGGTCCTATTAAATTCAGTTCAATAATCTCAGCTGCTTTTATGAATATAGCAATCTGCAAATCAAAATCAAGCACTTGAATTGGTCATGTGTGCTGTACAGCTTAAAGTGATCAAACTTTGAAAACATAAAAGAAAAAGAAAATTATCGGACATTCAATTTGAGACAATGATACCATAATTTTGTTTGCCAAACATACTAGTCAAAATTTTGGTTTTCTCAAAAGTAACATCCTGAGAATATAACAATTGAAATATTTGCCAATTAATGTTCCCAGCTTAGATTCAGGCAGTGACTCTCCAAGCACTTAGTAAAATCGGCTTGGAAGATCTTCATATTTTCTGAATCCTGAACCCATTGAGGAGTCATAGAAAAATTTGACAAAATTAAAAACAGCATAAATCATGGACTGCTAAAAGGCTATCTGGGATGAATGCTGTGCTTTGGATACTCAACCTGTGTCAGGGTCTCAATGAGCGCTCTTAAACTGTTTTTTCTGTAACAATTGCTGGTGTTGCTTGAATGACAAGAAATCTGATTAGTCAGTCAGTCAGTCACTGATATTTTTAGTAAGTGCAAACTTTTGAGAGAAAACAGATAGTCCCAAACACACAAATTCAAACCCGAGAACTTATGTGCATGTCATTAAGTATATAGTCAAGATACCTTTGCCTGTTTATATATTTTGTCTAACGTTTTGAAGTTCAGAGGAATTTTGTTCCTTTTTTTCCTTTCACAAAATATATTTGTCTATTTCTGCAGGTTTTTTAAAAGATTTTTTAAATACAACAAAAGAAAAAAAAGAAGATTTTTACAATCTTCTGTAATCGCGAAAGACACGTCAGTAATAAATTGTTACTAACAATCAACTTGCATTTAAAATTTTTCATTTAAAATTAAAAATTTAACTATGATGATAATTAAATTATCATCATAGTTACATTTTTTACCAAGTACTTTTGATTCAATATGACAAAACTTTAGTTCTACTCAAACAAAAAAGAAAATAATGGTTGGGTAGAATAATACTAAAGCTTAAATTGAAAGATGAAGGCCATGTAAACTGAATAAAAGGCATAGATACAGAATAGAACATAGCTGAGTAAAGACAGCAGAGATTTTACTACTCAACTTATGAAGTAAAACTAAACTGCTTGAAAAAAAAAAATGATATTTATCTGCAGTTTTATTTCATGTTATTTTCACATAAACAAACCTGCTTTAGATATCTGACATTGTAGCATAACATGGATTGCTTACACTAAAATCTGAATTGTTTTCCATTTAATTTCTCAGGTTGAAATGTTTTTTTTATACCTTCAAGAGAATTAGTTAATACTAATTTGACTAATGTGAAGACAGACATTATTAGCAAAATATGCATACATACTAAAGATTTATCAAAGAATTCTTCTGTAAATTATCAAAAAAACTTTAAAATAAATTTTAGACAGCTTAAATCATATTTAATGCTGAATTTGAATGTCAATATTAACTGTGATTTGTGAGAAACTTTCAATTTTTGAATAAATTCAAATGAAATACAAGATATTTAAACACTATTACCAATTTATTAGGCTTTTCATAAATTTACTTAAAACCAACATTATCATAAATATATCGGGGCATAGTTGGCAGAAGATAGTTGCTGGCAAGGTCCTTTGGCAAATATCCATTAGTCATTTTACATTTCCATATTCTGACAGTAAAATTGAATAACTTTGTAAACAAAATTCTATCATTGAAGATTCTAAAGATGAGAACTGACAAGATAAAAAAAAAGAACTATTTATTTGTTATTTTACTATTGGAAAATATAAACTGGACTAAAATTTGATTTTGAGGTAAAGACCTACATCTCAAACACATAAGCAGCAATTAAAAGTCCACATATATAGCATTGACAAGACAGAAAAGAATTATCCAACTGCCAAAATTCTAAATATCAAGAATTCTACACATAAATTCAGAATAGCTTAGTATTAAAATTTGATTTCAAGTTTAAGTTTTTTTCTTCAATAAAATAAGAGGTAAATCATTAAGATATAACAAACTGTAATACATAATCATTGTGTATGATATGATCGGACTTTTTCCTTGTCTATAGGTTCATTTATTCACAACATATCGGCCGTGTTCCATCCGTCCTTCGTCAAGTGTTCTTGGTTCTAGAATGTAGAATAACTTCCTAAATGTTGTGAATAAATGAACACAGACGATGAAAATAGTCCAACCATATCATACACAATGATTAATACACCCCGTCTAACACAATTCAGACAAGAATCGTAATACAGAAGTTAAAAAAAATCTTATTTCTCACAAGCATTAAGTATAGAGGAAACAAAAAAAAATTTGAAGCGTAACTCAGACCGAATTATTCTACTATAAAAAAAAAATATTCATTCTGAATTCCAACAAAGCCAAATTTGCAAAAATACAAAAAGGAGAAACTGTTTTTCCTAAAGTCTAAAGTAGGGTAGGTAAGAATAAAGCGCAAAGAAATAGGAACCTCCTCAGCATTACCTTTTCTTTGATGGTTTATTAGAAGTATTTCATTTAAAGAGTATTTATCCAAAAGACCTGCCATTCCTGATAAATTTCAGTCAATAATCTGGATAAAAAAATATGAAAATGAATCAGATAAAGTTTTATATGCCTACAAGCAGAACTGTTTTGTCCACATGAAGATGAAATACATAAACAAAAAAAATTGTAGATGAATAGGATTTGTACTGAGGAGATAAACACTGTAGTAAGCCCTTCAAAGTCAAAATCACGGTAGTAATGTATACTAAAACACTTAGGAACAGCAATATTTACTCATCCATTTTTTTTTTAAACTTTGAAAAAAGTTCACTCCTACTCGTCTCATATTTCACTATTTTACTTATGCTTGAATTCTAAATATCAATGGAATCTTGAGCCACTAAGGTATTTTTTACTTATATGAACTTTGTACTTGGGTATATTAATAACTTCAACATTTAAGAAATAAAATTTAGAATGAAATTCATAAACTAATTTTCAATCACAAACTGGAAAACACTCAGATGACATACGTTGCTAGAAAATCTGAATGTAATTCATTGAGAACTTTTGGAGTTATCTTGCGGACAGGAAAAAAAAATTGGCTATATTATGTGTTTTGGGCGTATAACTACAACATAGTGGAGGTAATTGTGTATGGATCCGCTCCAAACCTTTTAGAACTTTTGGAGATATTGTGTGGACAGTTATGAGCATATAACAGACAAACCAACAAGCAGACACAACCAAAAACATATACCTCTTCTCAACTTTGTTGACAAGAGGTAAATAATAAGACATCTTATTGATATTTAGCATTACTAGTTGTGGTAGTAGTAGGAAAAGGAAGATGTGGATAGTACACCAGAAGGTCTGGACCAAGTTTCATATCAATTCAGCATAATACAACAGAGAAAATTGATATTTAATATATTAGGGACTGACCAAAAAGGGTCTTATAGAGACGCATCTAAAAATTAGGTTAAATAGAATAATTCTTTTTTTTTTACTAAAAATTAGATGAAAAAAAGTCAATCTGTAATTTGGCAGTTCAGTGTACTACTTGCAGAAAGATAATCTAAATGACAACACAAATCTGATGGCAATTGTCAATATGCAGAATTCAGCTGCAGCAGAGCATTTGTTCTCAAAAATGACACCAAGAAAACCTGCATTTTGTATATATTCATGACATACCCTATTTTAATGTGAGAGAAAAATATCTTTAGCAACATATTTGGTATCATCAGAAAGTACAATAAATAATCTTCACAGCAGTATGAATTTTGAATTTGTGAGCAGTTTGGAGGTTGATATCCATCAAACCAATTAAAAACAGTCATTTTCTATATCTTCATGACATACCATTTTTAGAAAGCATCTTTAAAAGATTATACGGAAATATTTTCAATTCATATCGGTATCTTGATTTTTGCACATGAAAATATGCGGAGAGGAATTGCAGAATATAACTGGAAATTAAATGTTCATCTGTACAGACGAGTTGCTCCAGATGTGTAATTATAAAGAGTGAGAATTTTACTGAAAAATGTATCAAAAGATGTGCTGTAATAGTTCAGCTAAATTTTGTGATATACTTAAGTTAAACAAATCTAGTTTCAATGCCTTCTCTGGGCAGCACTCATAAGATCATAAACAATAAATCTGTGACCTTGATGAGCGATACACAAACGCACCATCACACCGATTTGTGAAGAAACTAAAGAAACAAATGTAAATACTAAAAGTAATGTTTTATTTCAATGCCTGAAATGTTATTCTAATGCAAATTTGTACAACAGGCTCACGAGGACAGTAATGCTGCTTGTTCTAGCTAATGGTACAGGCAGTGGCAGCTGCTTGACAAGTAATGACAAACAGTGAATAGCTGACCATGTTGCCAATTTGCCAAAAAAACAGCAACAACAAATTCTTGCACTGTTCAGTTAAATTTTCCCTAGAAGACAAAATATTGTGACTGATTTTTTGTACATAAAAGGATTCATAATTAAATTAGAGAAATTTTCACAGTAAACAATATTTCAGGCATTGTTCCTATTATATAAACGTTTCCTTGTTGTTACCTATTCTAAATACATACATTTTTTTTAAATATCAAAACATAAAAGCTGTTCACCAGAAATAGAATAGGGTGGTGATTTTACAAGACCAAAAACATACTAGAAAGCAACATTTTTCATTAACTTCTGGCATCTGTAAAAATACCTTTTTTTCTTGAGGAAACGTGTAAAATTTAACTGATCATTTAATTATAATAACATGAAAAGATATCTGAAAAATCTGTATTATCAGAAAGGGCATTCGCCAATAAACAAGTTGTGATTGATAAAAAAAAAAGTATGTCAAAGTTTTGGGATATCCAACTATCGAGCAAAAAATAAAATAATTACAGCTGCAAAAATTATGCTTCTTTAACAGAATTTTTATAAGTGCAGAAACAAAAGATTTCATTTGATATCGACTAATCAAATACAA
>VCCN01003143.1:3949288-3971243 GCA_006491835.1 Architeuthis dux
AATTACTTTAGGGAGTCAGTTGAACAAGAACCTCACAGAAACATCAATTAATTTATATGGCTAGCAGATGTCAGAATTTGAAAGTTCTGAAATGAAGTATTGTGATTATTTTATGAAAAATGAAGTTTCAGATAATCTGTTTTCTGGCTTTCTTTAGGGTCAGAACAGCAAAAAGCTGGAAAGATCAGTGCAAGTTTTGGTGAGAGAATCTAGCACATACAATCATTCTGCCAGCAAATAAAAGTAAGACTACTAGAATAAACTGGCAAACCTAATTAGCAAGCTTTTAAAAAAGATCCAACTTAAAAGATCTTAATAAAGAACAAAGATCACTTTTTCTAATAACAGATACAGGCACCTAACAACATTATGGTAAGCTACCAAATACATGTAGCCTTCTAAAGAGTCATAATAAAGATATTCCACTTAAAGCCTATTGTGAACTGCCAAGATACAACATATTGTTGATTGAGTCAGTTCCTGGTCTATATTAGTCAATCTACTATCAGGTAATAAAATAAGCACCCATCCTTTCTTAAAAATGCAGAACTGGTTCACCAGAAGTTCCAGCAGACTTGTGCGAGTGATCAGTCTCCAATCTACCTAGAGAAACCTACCAGCATCCTAGTAAAAAACAGATGTTCTGTATACATATTTTCACTTTCGATCCTACATACTGACAGGAGGAAGGCTTGATTTAATCAACACAAACATATAAATAGTAATAAATGGCCCTGGGGTAAGTCGGACCACAAGCTTTTATTTGAAGCCTAAGCGGTTTTTAGTCATTTTGGTCACATGGTTAAATCACATGATCGCCTGCCTTGTTGCAGACTGTCGAGATGAGTGCTAAAAAAATCATTTTGATCATTAAAAGTAAACTTGTTGAAGATTTGTACAGATCAGGTTTCAGAGCTAGTAAATGGTATCAGACAGACATGTGCAGCTGTGAGCAAAACCTGTATATCAAAGGTTTTGTTTGGGAGTAACGCTTTTGCTCTATCTGTTGACAGTTGTAACTGTTGACCGCCAAAATAAATGTCTGTGGAGGGGCATGTTGGTTCCTTTGCCATGGGGCAAGTTGGTCCCTGTTTGTTCTAGTCCTACAGTGCCAAATAGGCTTGTTTTATTTCATTTGCTGATAATTAAAAGAGGTGTTCTAATGAACCATAATAAGGACTTCTGTTTCCTTTTTTTCTAGGGCCAAATTAATATCAAAGTGTTGTTTTCTTTTCTGGTTGTGTTTGTTTGATCACGTATCCTAGTCACAAGGAAATGTAGATATTTTATTCTCAAATCATAATCTAAAGTAATGTAGTGAAATCATTTTATTTTAAAAAAATGTTAAAAAATCTTTTTTACTATGCCTACTGAAGGAGTGCCAAATACTATTATAACCTGTACAAAGATCTTGATACTGTTAACATCACAACTGAATGTTTATTTTCTGGATTGGGGGGGGGGGGTAAAAAGATACAAAACTGCACTGCTCAACGTTCTTGTGAATAGCTTTTCTGCTTATTGAAAATGAGGAGCCGACTTGCTTGGTCACTGAGTCACTAGGTCAGCTATGAGCCAAACTGTGAGTTATGTCACAATAATTTTGCCATTTATTGATATCACAAATTTAGGCAAGATATTGATGCTCAGCTTAAACCATGAATGGTTCCTCTAACTTTATTAAAATATTCTCTACACTGCTTTGAGTGGAAAAAGGGGCCCGACTAGCCCCGGTCTCCCTTACTCATAGACCTATATACATAACATCTGTAGATAGGCAAATTCTGAGGATTACCAACCATAAGGCAACAGTGACTACCAGATCAAGTGTTTTTCTCAAAACTTTGATGCAGATGGGTGACAGATCACCCATATGCTCCAACAAAACATTTCAGACATAAGCCACCAGTTGTAAAATGATGTAATCTGATACCAAGCTAATATTTATTACCTGCCTGTATACCTATTAATAGAAATAATTTAACAAGCAATTGTAACAGTAACTATTTTTGATTGACATACGTCCTACTGTATTTCAAAATTTTAATCTCAATCAGCATGGATTAATTGATGATATTGTTGACAAATGTAAAAACACTGACTTCTAGAAATGCTGCATTCTGGTCAAAAATCAATTTTTTAAAGACTATTTGTTTTCTTTCCAAAAGCAACAAGAAATAAAAATTTAATTTTAAATTATTACAGGACATATGATTGGTAATCCTACAACTAACGGACCTAAGATACAGATATGTAACAATATTATTTCTGCATATTATATAAAATATATGCAAATGAGTTATCTTAGGCAAGATGCTGTTTACATGTAGTTAGGTATATAATGCCATTGACACTGCTATGCAGATGTACTTACTTCGGCAGTATCTTTGCATAGATGCTTTATCATAGCCAGTGAGGATTTACTGAGGCTTGGTATTGCTATGCGCAGAGGCCCATTCTTCCTATGGCCTCAAAAAGAGTTTACCTAGCTCAGTCTTAGGGGATTAGTAAGACCGATGCCGCACCTCTTCATTGTACTAAAAGGAGAGGGTTGGACACAGCTTGACGCCTTCGCGACACTAGTTAATTGATTCTTGGAATAGCCCACATGTGGGAGTCCACGTTAGAGAATAGTTGCATGTACAGTAATGATCATGTACTCAGCCTAAGTTTTCTTCTTTGCAGATGTGATCATTGTTTTGGAATAAAACAATGATTATCCTGAACAAATAGTCTGAGACTTATTTATGATCACAGCTTTAAGTTTTCAAAATAATCCCTTAGAAATGGCACCGGATTGTCAGGCCTGCTGATGCACAACTGTACAATGCAATTTGCTGGATGTTGTGTCAGTGTACAGACTTCACAGCTCTGCATACTGTACAGCAAGAGGTGACGACCATGACTGCTAGTGCAGTCTTCAGTGTTTTGGCCTGCCATTACCAGCTGCAACCAATGTAACCAAATGGGCCCATCCCAGCCAAGTGCTCCTCCAATACTGCCAGTATACCTATTTCAATGTGTGTGCTCTGACTTCTTCACAAACAAAAAAGAGTCAACTATTTGGTGACAGTAGATAGATATTCTAACTGGACCATCATTGAAAGAACCTCTGGTCACTCAAAAGGTCACATTAACAACCTATTTTGCACCTTTGTCACCTCCTGATGAGCTGGCATCTGATGGAGGCCTAGAATTCACTTAACATAAGGCTCGCCAGTTTCTAAAAAAAAAAAAAATGGGCATGCACCACCGTGTCATCAGTGGCATTCCCCCACAGCAACTGCAGAGCTGAGGTGGGTGTCAAGATAGTTAATCACGGATCACAGGGCCCAATGGTGAACCTGTTACAGATACAACCACCCAGCAATCACCAGACGTGTGTGTTTGGACGGTCCATCAAAGACTTCATCCATATTTTTCCTGGCCAATATCTGCCACATGCATCATGGCAGGGAACACTAGCTGCCCAGGAGCGGGCACTACGTAATAGACACATGAAAGTGGCTGAGAGATGGTCAGAGCACACCAGGCGCCTCCTGCAGCTAACTGTTGGTGACCATGTAAGAATTCAAAACCAAGCTGGCCAATCCAGATGTGACTGACAATTCTGCTCATCCACTGGTGCCTCCATCTCCTGACATCCGACTGTGCCAGGCAGCACCTGAACCAGATCAGGCAACAGTTGCTCCTAGTGGTGACTTTCCAAGTGACCCACCTGATCGTACCAATTCCCCAAAGACAAAGGAGACCTGGCCAGCTGAGCGGATGCTGCAACTGGAAGTACCGCCCTCCCCTCCCTGCATCTCAGGCGTCGCCGATGAGTGGATGTTACTTAACCCCTATGCCGCTCTACTAGACAAGTATAACCTTTCATACTGGACATCACTTTATGTTATTATGAATGAACTTAATTCCAGTCTTTTTATTTATTTCTTCTGAGTATTTACATGTTTATAAACTGTTAAAAAATCGTCCACACAAGATTAAAAAGACTTTGGGGTCATAGAGAATAGTTGCATGTACAGTAATAATCATGAAATGATTTATTGTTCTCAGCCTAAGTTTTCTGCAGATGTGATCATTGTTTTGGAATAAAACAATGACCGAGACTTATTTACATCCTGTCCTCATGAGGAGGCTGGGTAAATAAATACTTGCATCAGCAGTACATACACTAAAACTGGAATGATACAGAGAAGATTAGCATACATGGCCCCCTGCAAATTCATGAAGTGTTTAATATTTTCAGTTTCCTATCACTAATTGTTGGTCATTTTTTTTCAAACTTTTTAATGATACTGTGGGGCCAGTGTTTGCTCTCATCACGATAATGAGCCATTTATATATATATATTATAGTTGTATTATAACAAATAGAAATCATATACAAGAAATCCGATATATGTTATTGAAAACATTTAATCAGAGTGCTCGACATGAAAAAGTTAATTTTATAATTAACACTATCATTTGGAACTAATATTCCATATTGAAACAATATTTAATCAGTGCTCGACTGCTTCAATATGGAATATCTATATATATATTAATAACGATCCTAACGTAAGGATATGTAACCAAAACTGAGTGGAGGAGTCCATTGTTTCAAGAGGAGATATTTTCATTAGCAAAATTGTTTCTTTTAAGTGGAAGAGTCAATTGTTATGGAGAGAAACAAAATCATTGTTCATTATATATACAAGCAGAATAACCTGTCCATAGGATGGGTATTCAGCTAGTACCAATAATAACCTATGTAGAAATATTTTAAAACACTAACAGCTCAGTTCTCACCATGTGCCACATTAAACTAAGCTTGTAAATAGAAACCTCTGATCTAAACATTTCAAGAATATTATACAAATTAAAATTAGGTGGACTTGCCATAAGTAAACTTTAAAGCTTTTAGTCATACAGGCATCAAATTTATCAGATTTGCTCTTTTCTTGTGGGATATTCAACTAAACTGCATTGAAAACATGAAGCAAATCTTTTTTGGACATTTTTTTCTATTTTACGATTCAAAAATGGTCCAGACATGTTTAATAGGACTCATGACAGGAGACTTGGCAATGAAAGCTTAATACCCTTTTGGACCTGCCATCCTCAAGTTTGACTAAATTAATTAATTCATTTTTCAGATAGTTTTTTTCTGGCTGCTCTACCATAACAGGGCAATCAGGAGGTTGAAAATTGCCTAAACAGCTGTAACATGTACATCAGAAGGCATACACCAATACACAAGGTGGAACCACATTCATAAAAATGTTAATTTAAAAAAGTTTTTTTTTAAATTTTGAAATCTTAAAATTTAAATATTTTATAACGTCTAGAACACTGAAATTGAAAATATTTTTCATTTGTTATTTTTATTTTTGTTATATAGCATGGAGGGGTTCCATCCTCCATGAAAAGGGTGTTTTTGAGCAAATAATCATGAGTGAATATTAGCAGAATTGACACCTCCCACACATTTCAGAAGCTTTGAAGAACCGGTGCTCCATATTGCAATTTAGTTCAATTTCCCATCTCACAAGACACCCTTCTGATGGTCTGGATCAACCTGAATGAGAGATGGTAGTTTCCTTCCCTGCATTAGTGAATTATACAACTAGACTGACCAACAATGTACAGTACAGCTAATATCAGACATTTTGCTTATATGACTCGGTTTTGAGAGTTAAACAAACAGGAACTCTACACTAGAAGAACCAAATTATATTGCAATCAGCACAGGGCATGTATTTACTCATGTTTTGTGGTTATTGATGCTAAATTTCTGAAAAATGTTTTTTTATATAATAGAATTAAATTGTTAAATGAATCAAACGACCAACAAAGAGATTGAAAAGGCTAACAAACATTGCTATTTGGAAGAATTGCCAAACTAGTTAGTTAAATAGCTTTCAACTAGACCAGGGATCCCACCAGGTGGGAAATTTAGGTAGTCCAGGGGGGGGGGGCTATTAGGTAAAAATAAAAGTCCAGTCTAGAGATAGGGTTTTCTGCACTACTATCTATCAAGTCGAAGGCTCGAAATAAGCTCCAAGTTGAGAATGATTTAAGATGTGCTCTCTCACTAATAGACCCACAAATCGAAGAACAAGTAGCAAAAAAAAGAACAGAGATCACATTGATGCATATATCAGTTACAATAAAAGAATCCTTATTTCTTTTGCAATAAATTGGAATTTCAAATGATGTGTTCTAATTATTTTTGCTTGCTTTCTTTGAGTAACAAATACACAGCAGCAGCTGTATAATTATAATATTAAACTAATTCTTAGTATGAAGCTGTCTAATTATACGTAGAATAAAGTTATTTGAAATGTTGCAACTTAATAAATGGAAGTGGGGTGAAGACTAGTAATCTTATTGACAAAAGTGGGGAATGACTCGAAAAGGTTGGGAACCACTGAACCAGACAAATACACATTTTGGAAAGAATATAATCATGGGCAAGAAACACAAGAGTTCGTGCTTGTTCAAATACTTAAACTACTTATAAACCAAATAACTAACACACACACATAAGCAAAATAACTATCTTATATCTATAATACATACTGTAATGTTCATATGTAAATACCTGTGCATAAGTATTCAAATTCTATTAAAAGAACATTCGTGACCATCTTCCCTACATTGTGCCAAAAAGCAAAAGAAATATCTGTTGAAAGAATTAATAAATATTGTCATTTTGATGTATCACGTGACGTAAAAGGCGGTGTTAGATCAATAGTGACCTATTCAAGAGAGTCAAATTTTGGTCCACCCTTGTGCCACTTTTTCGTATAGTGGTTCCTCAAGAAAAGCTAAAGTTTACCGAGGTCAGTTACATCAAACGGGTGTTCATTTTTAATATCCATATTAACGCATATTGTTAGTCTATAGTGCCAATAAAACAAATACGTTTAAATTCTCAATGTTTTATTCCAATATCCATTAAAGTTGTATCTTGTCACAGACTACCGGTGCTTTATTCACAGCTACATTGTAAATATAACCCCCCTTTAAAAAAATTAACTTTTTTTCTTCAAAACTGACAAATTCCTTTAGGAAAGGAAGGTCTTATGGATTGAAAGCACAAACAATTACTTGCGGGAAAGAAAGAAAAGAAAAAAAAAAGAAATGTTTATATTCTTTTCGTATGTCTGAAATCTGAAGATGAATTTTAAATCATTATTATTCTAAGAGTTGTTGGGATTAGTATTTTATTTGCCTTCCTTGCTGATTTTGCAAGAATGAGGAGGAGAATAGTCCGAAGAACAACTCGTAGAATGTAAAGTCTATAGGTACAATTGCTGGAAAGAAACAGTTGAAAGTTTTGTGTTTTGAAGTATTAAGATATTTAATAAAAGAGAGAGATATCGAGAGCAAACAATTTCAATTTCGTAAGCTTAAATATAATAACAAAATAGACTGTAACAATACATTTTAGAGGCCATAAACATGCAAACCCAAGCGGATATTGACAAGGGACTTAATTTACATAAGCTACCTCACTATGTAGTCATGATTCACCGGAATGTTTTTCAAAATAATTTATTTTTCAAAATCCTCAATGTTATCAGAATCAGTGACTTTGGAAAAGGTAAAAAGAAAAATCCATTTATCTCAAAAGACATGTTAGTTTCAAGTCTACCATATAAAGTAGCAAAGTTTTTAATTTCTTTTAGCTACTTAACATTTTTTATAATCAAACACTCCAAATATTTCTAAATTATAAACAAAAAAAAACAAAACAAAAACGAACATTTCGGGTGACCAAAATGTGTCCCTTTTTAACATTTTCAAACTCAAAGCCAATCATTTTGTCGAATATCCAGAGTCCCAGTTGATGAGAACTTAAAATAAGACAACTAAAAACAAAACCAGTTTTAATACAAATTCATACCTTAATTTAAGAAAAAGTTAATAAGTAAAATTGGAGAGAGAAATAAACAATTTACCCTAGTCGATGATAATGTTTTATTGGTTTTATTCTTATAAATGACAACTTAGTTTTTTAAAAATCATGTTAAAATTTCCAACCCTCCCCTAAAGAAATTGGATAATATTTTCCACAAACTCAAGTAATAACAACCTAACCTTACAGTGACACACCAATCAAGCAATGTGTAACTAAACAGAAATTCAAAGGAAATATTCTGAAACTAGCTATCTAGAATTTATATTGTTATTGCTTTGAATAACATAAATTGGTAAATTGTTATTTGTGCGCCGTTTTCAACATCGAGTGTGCTAGTGTGTGAAACTTTACAACCAGGACCACCTTCCCTATTCTGCCGAATTTCCATTTGAAATGCATTCTTCAGAAAGAATCTTCTTAAACTAAATACAATGAAAAATAAAATAAAAATTCAAATCGTCACTGAGTGGTATCGATCTACCTAAAACTATTCACAAATTTCTTTTTAATTTCCACTCTCAATCAACATGGTTTGGTCAGGTATGATACATTAGTTTTCCACTTAAATAATCATCAATTAGTGATTCACAATTTGACCTCATATGTAAATAAGAGGTCAAATTAGTTGATTTTTTTTTTAATTACCAAATTTTCAGTTTTAACTGAAAATTTGATAGAGAAAATATCCCCCTCCCAACTCAGAAATGTTATAACCATAAAACTTTCAATGATTATTTTATTTATGTAGTTAAAATAGTTAAGAAGAAGAGTAACATTAATGATTAACCAAATCAAATGTTTTTTTGTTTTTGTTTCAAAAGGCACTAACACCAAAAAAGACGCATTTACCTGGAGATTCAAGAGGAGATAATGATAATTTAGCCGAAGCCACAAAATACGGATTCCTAGCTGTTTTTAACATTTGATTATTGTATTTACTCGTGTATAATGCGAGAAATTAAATATTTTAAAAAATCAGGGTCAAAATTGGTGGGGAGGGGTAGCATAATACTAAAGAGTAGTAAAAAATAATATACATACAATAATATTACTGATTTTAGCTACAAAAAGTGGGGGGTCGCATTATATTCGAGATCGCATTGTACTAGTAAATAATACGGTACTTCACAGCACACAAGTTTAAGCCTTATGTGAATTTCTTTTTAACAATCATAAAATAATATTTTTTTTAAAAAACGTCCCTGACGATAATGGGTTAAACGTAGTTTAATTTCGTTTTAAAAAGAAGCTGTCTTTGAAAGAGAGGCAAGTTGTAATTTATTATCAAAGAAAGAGTTTGTTAAGAAAATGTAATGACAAAACCACTCTCTAGTTAGTGGTAAAATGAATGAGTATTTTAAAAAAAAAACTTGGCACATTCCTATCCCTTCCAGAAACGTCTTTTAACAGATTTAAAATAGGAAAATCTATATGTGCGGCAATATTGAAGATTGATAAATTATGATTGCAGTGTTAAAAATCCGGGGAGGGGGGTCAGCTAATAAATGTATTGTATGTGTCATGCAATCATTACACGAAAAAAAAAAAAAAATAGTTCATTCGTTTTAAAAATAAAATACCAACAACTTATTTATAAGGGGGGGAGAAAAAAAAAGACCCATTTTACACCTTGTACAAAATTAATAGAAACGTTAAACTGCTTATATTTCATTCGTAATAAATAAATAAATAAAACTAAAGGGATCCTAATATGACTTGACAACAGATGGGCTACCTCTCCAAAACAAAAACAAGGGTTTGAGTGGGAGAAGGCTAAGCTCATGATTGAACAGCAACTATTTTGTTGTTTTTCTTTCTTTCTTTTTTTTAGTTCAACACAGTTTTTACGAAATAGTTTGTATTTTAAAGAAATGTAACTCAAAATCGAGTTCATTATTTCGTCATAAAATAAACAAGACTAAGAGATAGAAATGAAAAATGTCACAAGAAAGAATCAATAAATACTCACCTTGAAATATCCCCCCTCATACAATGTACTAGGAGGGCCGAAAATCGCAACTTCCCACACAAACAAATTATCATCGTTTGTGAGGTTGACTCGAAAGCCTTCCACTGGCTCCTCTTGGATTTTCTTAAGTTCCAATTGTAAAGCCTTCACGGCACCGCCCGTGGCGTTCTGCGCCATGCTTCCTTGCCAGGAAACCTTGCCACGAACGATACTTTTGGTTGAGAGCTTTTTTGTAGTTTCTCTTGACTGCTTTTACTTGCTTTCTTGATTGGTGCTGCAGATTCACTTGGTTTTAGATTTTTTCTACTCAGTCTCGCCGTGATTCTAAATTTTATCTGGTCAGAGTAAAGAGCAATGGTATTGTATTAGTGATACCGCACTTTCGTGTTTTGTTGAATTGTACCTGCTGCTGTAGTAATGCAGTGGAAGTGCAGTAGACTTGGTAGTATTGGTGCAGTAGAGGTGGATAGCACGCGTTATGGATGCGTTGTCTAAGCTCACTTTTTTCTTAACAGTTTATGGCGTAGGCCTAAAAGTCGTTAAAATCTTAGACTACTATTTGTTATACTCTTGTATATGTGAAACGAGAAAAGGATGAGCGATGAATTTGTTTACTTACACCAACAACAAACAGCGAAGAGGAACGGAGGCCCTTTGTGTTGAACGGAAAATGGCGATTTCTTTATGACGTCACAGTCAATGAGAAAGAAAGAAAGAAAGAGCTGATAGGAAAAGGAGGGTTGTGTCAAAAACGATAAACACACAAGACAGTCGGGAAAGAGCAAATGCCACGCCAAATCGAAAACAAAATTGAAAAAAAGTTTCGAAATAGAAACTATAAAGGAAGAGGAAGGCATTTAAAATCCTAACAAGCAACTCATGTGTAGTGTACTGTGTACAAAACAAAAACAACTCAACTCCTGTGGCGGGAGGAAAAGTGCATTGAAAATGTCACTGGTCCGAGGGCTATTTAATATTTGATACGACGAGCATAGAACAGGCAAAACAAAATGAATCAAGATTTTCAAAGCCGATATAAGGATTAATTAAATAACTAATTATAAGTCAACATATGAAGCTATGACGCATTCGAGTGATACCATTTGAGTTACAACTAAAATTCGGATTCGAATAACTTAAATCTTTCGTTGTTAAAAACCTAAAATGCAATTGCAATAATATCCGGTTGAATATCGAAAAGTTACTCGATTGAAGCTTGTTTGGGTTTTTTTTCCAATTTTACTTTTTATTTCATTATACATTCAGTAAATTTAAGTTATGCAGGGTTACTTTCTACTAGTCATTTTCATAAACTTTCTTTTCGAATGACTGGAGGGGTTCTAGTTTTAAGTTTGAAATTTTTAAGCAAAGAAGAATTAAACAAATAGAATAACTAAATGAAACAATAGTTGAAAAAAATGAGAACTTTATAACAGTTCAACTCAAGATGATTAAAGTAATAAAAGTTCGGCAGAAATTATTAGAGCTTCCATTTGTGCATTACGAATTTATTAAAACTGGTTGTAAAATGTAATCTCATAGTAAATAATGTCTGGCAGAAGAGTTAGGTGACTGACGACAGCTATGGTAGGCTAGATGCGCAATAATATCTAGAACTAGAACAATATTGAAGAGTCAAATCTGTCCATAATATCCAATTATCAATTCAATAAGCAATGTCACTTCTTACAACATTAGAATTTTCCAACATTTCGTAAAATTTAGAAATTGAAATATCTCAAATGTTCGTTATGTTATGTTATGTGACTTCTACTTCTTAAAACACTGACTGTCGGACGTGAAAAAATGTATTAAATTTTTTTTTTCTTATAAATTCGACCTAAAATGTTTGCTGTAGCTAGATGAGATGTGTTGAATTCGATTATAGTTTTTTGTCTAGGATGTGTAGTTCTCGAGTTATAAGAGTACAAACATACATACATACATTACAACTTTATATATAGAGAAGCTTAACGTGTTAAGAAACCTGGAACAACAAAGACATACTTTAGAAACTCGCAGTCTTACAACTTAATATTAAACAAATGCAAACAAACTTTCACAAAAATTTCATCATCAGGGATTTAATTTAACTTAAATTCATTATATATATATATGGGTCATTCCATATCAAATCACCTAATGGGCACCATCTTGGATTTTGATGAAATTTAAGTAGGTAATTAAGTCATTTCAGCTTGATTGAACAAATGGTTCAGAAGTTATGACAAATTGAAATTTGCTTAAATTTACATGTTGCGAGCTGCAAGCATGATTTGCCAAATGTGACACTTCATAACTATACTATTTAAGAAGATATCTAGCTGAAATTGGGTACACCTGTAGTTTTTCAACCAAACGAAGCCATTTCTGGCTTCATTTTACCTATATTCTATGTGGTTTAGGCTGAAATTTTCTGAGTTGATTTGTTTCTAGAAAAGGTGTCACCTGGTGAGATTTCAAAGGTTACAATGCTTTAATTTTTTTATACTTATACTTGGAATTCTTCTGAAATGTGTGGCAGTTTAGCCAAGTTAGATATGAGTAGGACCTTTTAAATCTTTAGAAATGAAAGGGGATAGATTGAACTATAATTCAGCAAAATTTGAACCATTTTTTTCAACTGACTACCTTACTTTTCATGCATTCATAAAAAGCATAAGATTTGGGGTTTTTACTGTAATTGGTCCTATGTTTTGATCATTAGAAAAGTATTTAATGCTTTTAAAGTCTATGTTTCAGTGTTTGACACAAGGCAATACATCAACTGAATATAATCCAGTGGAATCTTTATTTTAACACCCGTAGTTTAGTTTCTACGGTCGGCCAAACATTTAACAACTCCCCCTAAAAAGCCATCCCACCCCCCATTTTGAAGGACCCATAACTCCTAGACCACATAGAATATATGTAAAATGAAGCCAGAGATGGCTTCGTTTGGGTGAAAAACTGCAGGGGTACCTGTTAGCTCCCAGTCCAGCACAGAGGCAAGGAGACCGCTCACTGATTTGGGTCATGATTGAGGCTACCCTGACAAAGGCGATAATCTTTTGGCTGGCAATGGCTTTGAAGACAGTATTCTGCAACCATTTTCAGCACTTGGTCATACCGCCAATGGTAGAGGCAATCCTGCAACGCTGTTGGGCAACTGCTTAGGAAGCACTCAAATGACCCTTTCATACCTTTCATTGTGGAATAACTCCCAATGATGCCACTGTGCCCAGCAAAGCCCTGTGCCTCAGTTGTGACTTCTCTATCTCCAGACATTCCTTGGCTCTCCAGACATTCCTTGGCTCTCCACTTCCTGCCCGTCTGCACCAAGACACCTGCTGATGTCACTCCAGTATCCCTGGAGACACAGTATAGAAATGCCTCTCTCATGCGAGAGACCCTGAACTATTTGGTTAGGCCGCTGATAGGGAGTTGGAGTTTGTTGCTCCTCCTCTACAGTGCTGCACTACACAAGCTGCGAGGCAGACCCAGCCATCTGTGGAGGTAGCTGCTGATCTTCCTTTCCAGGCTCTCTGTTGTTGACAGGGTTACCTTATACACCAACAGGGACCAAAGGACATGAGGCAAGATGCCATGCTGGTAAATCCACGTCTTGAACATGTCTGGTCCACTATAGTGAGCCAATTCTCAAGCTCCTTGATAGTTGACTGAATCGCTGCTGTATCCCTGAGGCTACAATCAAATACCTTGCCAAGGTTCTTGACTGGTTTTTCAGTGATGGATGGAATTGCAATGCCATTCAAAAAGAACTAGTCCACCATTTTCCCCATTTCACCACCATATGGCCCAGGATTTGGTTGGTTTGAAACTCATCCTTGCACAGGAGACAAGACTCTAGAGGCCTTGGAGTTCCATCTACCGCCAGGCACCGATGTTGAGGTGACAATGAGAAAAGTTTGGCAAAGTTTAACGACTTAACCATCAAAAATGAATCACATCATGAGTACTGATTTGACCGATCACTGCTAAAGAAGTTAACATTTTTTATTTTCGTGCTAAGGCTGACATGACAGTGTTTGTTTGAGTTTTAGTAAAAAACAATTTTTTAAAATTTTTATTAGATGAAGTATTGTAAACCATTTTTATTAATTTCTTTTATTTCTATTTACATTCATCCTAATTTTTAGTTTTTATAATCACAATAAGGCCAGTAAGGCAGTGAGTGTGTGTTTTGTTTTTACTAAAAAAGCGATTATTTCATTATTTATTTGTACTTGGACAAAGTATTGTTTTGACTACTATTTATTTTCATCTCAACATTTAGTTTTTGTTTTTTTTAAATTACAATTCAACTTTGTTTTAATAAAAAAGCTATTATTTTATTATTCATTTATTGTAAACCATTTTACACTGCTGTCACTTAGTATATATAAATTGTGATTTAAAAAAAAACTGAAAATTAAGATGAGGATAAATAGTAGTCAAAAATTAATAAAAATGGTCTACAATACAACATCTAAATAAAAATAAATAATAAAATCATCGCTTTTTTGCTAAAACCAAAACAAACACTGCCATATGGTACTGGCTTTAGTTAAATTGTGATTACAAAACAACTAAAAATTAGGATGAATGTAAATAGTAGTCAAAAATTAATAAAAATGGTTTACAATGCTTCATCTAATAAAAATTAAAATAATCATTTTTTACTAAAACTCCTTAGTACTCGAGTAAACTGTAAGTACGAAAGAAGTAAAAAATGTTAACTTAACAAATCAGTCCTTATGGTGCAATCCATTTTTGACAGTTAAGTCATTTAACCTTGGCGAAAGTTTGTCATTCTTCTGGATAAGACACTGAAGAAGATCTTCCTCTCCATACTAAAAAGCAAGATGGATCTGAACTGCTCCTGCCTGATTGCGTTCTTCATCTTGTATGTTCACCTGTATGTCTCACTGGTCCCCTGTGCCAAATCACTTGTTGAATCCTCTATAGAATTCTAAGCAGTCCTGGGCAGCACTTGTACACTTTGTAGGGTACTCCGCTGGGTCCTGGTGTGGATCTGGCTCTGGTTGCAGCAACCATTCCTGAACTTCCTTCCAAGTGGGCTCTCTGTTGTCAAACTCAACAGTGGGAGATGGTATGTCCACCAGCACTTTATGGGGCTCCAGATCTGTGTCAGAGTCACCCAGAGTGTTCTGCAAGAAGTTGTCTACTTCTTCCTTAGAGTAGGCAAGACAGACGCTGTGCTTCTGCCTCTTTCTCTTAGGGTTATGAGCTTCTTTCTGATGATGTTGCAGAGCTCAGCCAAAGGTAACTTCTCCTCAGTTGCAACTCTGAACTGTCTTGTCAGAGTTTGAAGCTCCTGCCGCAGATAGGGAATCCTGTCTGCCCTTCTATTCATGTTGTAATTAGAGCTGCTGGTCTTGCTCTCTTCCACTCTGAACCTCTCCATTGCGAAACTGACAGTAATGGTGGTTATAGTCTGAAGCCGCCTGTCAATGTCTCCGCTTGCTGCCAGTTCTATGATTCCGGCAGCATCCTCATCAAACTGGTGCCACTCACTGTTGATGAAATACTCTGCTTGGAGCTAGGTACATGGAGGTTCTGGGCTCTGTGGGGTGTCTCCAAGTCAAGCTCCTCCTGTGTCTCACCAGGAGTAGGTCATGTGCGCTGCTCTCCCCTGCTCCAGGCATTTCATTCTTATTTGATCTATTTGAAATAAATGGTTATTTAAAGATACTGTAAATGTTTCAAGTCCGGTCATCATTAATACAATCAATCAAGTCATTTGTTACAATATTTTGATTTAATCCATTAAAACAACTGTTAAAATCAAATGGGACATTTCTTGTAAACTTACTCAATAGAGAAATCAAATATGGTTTCATTTTTGCTAAATAATAATTGCTAATTTTTATTTTACCAGAATTATCAACTATTTTAGTTTTACCAAAGTACTGTGGTAACAGAATATATGTGCTTACAATAATAATTTAAATTGGCCTTGTTTAAGGTTCAATGAAATGACTGAAAAAGGCGAATATGTATGTAACATATAACAAATTTATTCATAGAACAACAGTGTTTGGTGTTAGTTTTATTTTGTGAAAGCCTAAAAGAGTTCAAAGAAATGTTCAGAGATCAAAGATTCAAAGTTTATTAATTTTCCCTCATAGGTAAAAGAATAAAAAAGTCTCTTAAGGGAAAAGTTGTGTTGAAAGAATAGAGTTTGTAAGGTACATTGATGTTGTGCGTAGTTGTGTATTCTTTGATAACTGTCGAAAGCAAATTGTTTGTGAAGTTGCAAGTGTGTGTGTGTGTCTGTTTGCATGTGTCGCAAAAGTGCTCACGTAGTTCATCTTTGAATAGTGTATGCATACAGGTGTGGTAGAGTAAAGTAGTCAATTGCGTGCAATGGTAGTCAGGGAATTTTGTAATACCTGCTGAGTCGACTACTGTCTCTTGTGTTGGCTCTTGTTGTCTGCTGTGTCTGATTTGGGTTTTCTGATTTTTGCATCTGATTGGCTAACAAATGGAAACTGTTGCCAACTTATTTTTTATTTGAATTATTGCTGTTATATGTTGGCAGCTTTAGTTTGGAGAGAAATTCTAGGAGCCAATCTTTGCACAAAATCAGACATCACTTTACTACTGAATGTTATAGTTCGTTCACACATTAAACTTTACTTGGGTGGTCCCACAATACCAACTGTTTTCTTAAATCAAGAGGCACTTCATAGTCTGTTGTGACTGGGCCTTGAGATCTAGGATAAAACCGCTGAAGTAAGTTAAAAATTGAGGTTGGTCTTAATAAGAGTGTAACCTTAATTTCAACTTCAGTATTGGAAAATCTTGAAAGGGACTTCTTGAAGTTGATAAGTTTTGCAAATCCCTCATCTTACACGTAATATGGATGGATTGGATGACATCAAAACAGACAGAAACTTTCAAAATATTCAGACAACGCATGGAGCTCTATTTTATAGTAGGAAAAATTAAGGAAGAACAGGTGAGCAATATATTGCTACAGGTTGGTGACGAAGGACTGAGGCAGTACAACTCTTGGTTACTCACAGATGAAGAGAGGGAGTCTGCTGACATTATTTTCAACAAGTTTCTTGAGCAGCTAGAACCATCTGAATATTTTAGGGTCAGTCGTCTCAAACTAATGATGTACAGACAGAAAATGGAGGAATCATTAGATGACTTTGTGAGCAGATGTAAATTTCAAGCGAAGAAATGTTCCTTTACAAAGTTTTACAAATCCCTCAACTTACACTGTCAAATTGTTGATTTATATAATATCATCTGATATCATCAAAATTTTGCTGAAACTTTGAGATTTAATGAGATTCAAATGAAATTTTCTCATATCCATTTCTTCAAAGTATCTATTAGACAGCATCAGTCAATATATTGAGATTTTTATTATTATTCTTCATTACAGTTTACATTCAAATATAGCCCTCTAAACAGTAATTTTTCTACTCACTAATAAAAGAAAATATATGTCATTGATATCATACACTTTATCAGAACTCAAATTTTGACAGCTAAGATTTATCTCTTCTGTAGGGTCCACTAAAGAAAGTAAAGAAAAACTGAAAAAGGAAAGAATACGAGGCGATATAATAAATGTGTACAAAAGACAATACAATAAATATATGCGCAATATGATGTAATAACTACCTAAACAAGACCAGGGGCAGTTCCAAAATTGTAAAATTCAAAAATGCTACTGAACTATCATTCTGAGCTGATAAACGTATGTTGATAAGTCTCTCATTAAAGACATGCACACAAGCATACATTAAAATGTATATATGTAAAGATTTGGATGTCTGTTTGTATGTTTGTGTGCACACCTTTAATGATAGAGGGGAGGCAAAAAACAAAGATGGCCTGACAAGCCTGGTGTGAACGTTAATGAGGGTGTGTCAAAAAAGAAAGACATGTCTGACAGTCCTGGGTGGTAATGTTAATGTGGGAGTGGCAAAAGGGCAGACCAGCTGGATTAGATGTTGTTCAACTAGATCTGGCTGATTTTGCCTGACAGTCCTGAGTGAGAATGTTACTGAGGGAGTGGAGAAAAAGCAAACCGGCTGGATTAGCCATTTTTTTACTAGATCTGGCTGATTTTTTTCCAATTTAATCAATAAAAATCTATGATAGCCAACTATATCTGATAATATGATAAGTGGGATGAAAGTAATTTGTTCTGGATTCTTAGTATATAGTTATTTCTTTGATAAGTTAGCTGAAAATGGAGAAATCTAGCTTATTTTAGTAATTTTTAAAGACTGTTTCAGCTATCAATAACAAACCATACTTGGCTACACTAGGTGAGATAGGAATGAAATTTTCATATTCTGTGTCAACATATGAGGACAATACAGTTAAGTGCTGGGTGGCTACTTTAATGAGGGAGTGGGCAAAAAGAAAGATTTGCCTGAAAGGCAGGCTTGGCTACACTTGGTGAGATAGGAAGGAAATTTTCTTATTCTGTATCAATCTTCTAGGACAATAGATTTGCTGATAGCAAATATTTATATAAAGGTTCTAGCAAAGAATCCTGGTGTTGACAGGGAAAAACAAACCTCAAATTTGACAACATTAGCGAGAAAATAATGCTTAACTGTATGCGAGAGTGTGTGTGGGCCGGCCTGGTGTGTGTGAGAAGTTATTTGATCCCTGGGCAATGCTGGGAATCCCTGCTAGTAGAAAATAAGAATAAAGATTATTTTGTTTTTTGGGGTTTTAAATTTTTCAAGAGATTTTTAATAATGAATCAATTCAAATTTAAAATAATAAAAATGAAAGATATTTGTTCATCGTATGTCTGCTTTTTATTGTTAATTTAGTTATGGACTGTGATAAAGTCTTTAAACTGACTTTCAATTTATAACTTTCCAGCTGTAACTACACCCCGGTTACAAAGAAAAAGGTCAGACACTTCTTAGTGATGTACATAAACAATCTTTATTCTCTCAGTACAACATGAAAACTGCAATACAATGATGAAGCCCCAAATTAGGCAAATGCACAAGTGCAGTTAAATATCATAAATCAACATACATAACGTTTGAATGTAAAACGGCATACAAGCGATACAAGGCCATGATTTAAAACAGAGAATACAAGTGCGGACAAATACAGTAAGAATCAACAATATACAACATACATAGCATTTGAACACAAAACGACAAATACAAGCAAAATGAATACGAGCTGCATGAATCAATGGATACAACATACATAGTGTTTGAACGCAAAATGACGATACAAGCAATATAAACACGGATATCATGGATCAACAAATAGATAAGGAAGGAATAAGTTCTTAGCATGTGTGGCTATGTCGTAGTTCACATGAATTGAACTTTTTGAGCATAGAAGTTTGAACTGTAAGAAGCTAAACTGAAGTTTAAAACTTAGTCACTATTTACCGTAATTCGCACTTTAACCGATTGTAGATATTCTTAGGACTCATGTCATGTTTTCTGAGGAGCTCAGAAATGTGAAGACATTTCTGGTGGACGCTCGGTAAGAAACTGCCGGAGTCTGTTTCCAGATACTGATATGGAATAAAAAAGATGCATGTATGCCGGAACACACGTTTTCCAATCAACCCTGGTGTCATAGGGCAAGTTATTCTGACGTGAGCAGGGTTATTACCTGCTTTCCACCAGAACAAATAATTTTGACTAGGTTGTTCAATGATGTTTTATCGAGGGGCCTTCCCTTTTTTCTAAACTTCCAAGATGCACCGAAGAGGTGAACCATTGTGCTGTACTCTTTAGATTCTGAATCCGCATCACTATTCTCCCACCACAGGAACCACAGATGATCTCCGTCTTCTTTGCTAACATGGAACCTGTGGTTTTCCACATCACAGATGACTGATGGGATTACTTCGGGGTCAGCAGAGTGCTCCAGACAGCCCATTTGTAATGTTCAGTGCAATCAGCAGATTATCATTTAGGGCAGTGCCTTTATACCATGAAGAGGCACCAAGGACTACCCTGATCTCGTCCGGCTTCCCATGGCGATAAACCCTGTGGTGTGAGATACGCCATACTGCTCCGGTTGCCTGTCTCTGCCTTCTCCACATCACCATCCTTGAAAGCACCTTCCATGAATTTTGCATAGTCCGGCTTGAATTTAGAGTGTATCAACCAGATTGAGGTGAGTTTCTTATTGTCAGGGAGGTGAGGAGTGCTTTGTGGGGAGGGGACATCTCAAGGTAGCCACACTCATTCTGTTGGATGGAGATGTGCGCATGCTCAAGTGAAATGATGTCCCTGGTGTAGGCGAAGCTTGTGCTCCACTCAGTGAACTTCAGCAGGTTCTGGGGCTGGAAGTCGAGTGAGGGCTATTGACTCCTGCAATGTTTGCTGGAGTGACTTGGTGAGCCTCAGAGGGTCACCAGAAATTACAGCAGGTTCTGGAGCTGGAAGTCGAGTGAGGGCCATTGACTCCTTCAATGTCTGCTGGAGTGACTCCATGAACTTCGGAGGGTTGCCAGAAATTACAATCGGTTCTGGGCAGGAAGTCGAGTGAGGGCCATTGACTCCTCTTCTGTACATGGTGTGAGTTTTTCCTCTTCTGTTCTGGCATTGTGCGTCGATGGCAACTTCCATCTTGATTTCAACTCTCCTTGCAGCTAGCTCTACAGCTGCCATGGCAACTTTGAAGTCTTTTTAGATTTCCAGCCTCTTCAGTTACTGGCGTCATGCATCGATGGCAGCTTCCATTTCGATTTCAGCTCTCCTTGCTGCTAGCTCTGCGGCGGCCTCAGCACTCTTAGCTGAAATGCATAGTGTAGAAGCATGGTTGGATCGGTGGCTGAGTATAGTGGTTCTAGAAACTGTGAGTTTATCCATGGACAGCAGGCGTAATCTCGATTTTTCAGCCTCAGCATCAAGCTCTTTTCTTTCTTTAGTGAGGCATACTCCCACCAATTTTGCTAAGTCTGCTGTTAAGCCTGTGCATGCATCCATTTTCCTCCGAAACTCTTGGGTTGGTGTCGTTTGTAGTCACATGTTGTTGTATATCTCCTTTAGTTCGGACTCCATTTTCAGTCACATCCATCATGTTGTATAAATCCTCCTCGGAGCACTCATAATTTATATTAGATTTGAACACTTTACAGATGTAATTGCTTATCTGTTTAAATGAAAATGGTGTATAATTGCAATTTATCTTTACTTGGGGGATGTTAGAGTAGGCCTCAGGGATAGTTGGGTGTCTTTGCTCTGTGATGGCTTATAAGCACCTCCCAAACAAATGTTACCAATGATTACTCAAGTTATTGTGTGTAAGGTCTGTTATGTGGACTGTTAATTTGTTTGTGAACTTAATGATATCTCTCCTCAGGACTGGCATAATCAGAGTTTTGGGTCCTAGTTCAAGAAAGAAGTGAGCCACTGACTTTGGGGTGAAATCTAGCAGAAATAGTGTGGGAATCTCTGTTCTATCATCTTGCATTCCAAGAAGTTTTGAAGTATGTGAGTTTTCTTTTCTTTTGAGTGAGTTTATCTGGAAACCGAGAGCTGTTCTCCCAGTAATAGTCCTGGTGCTGTAATGGAACCCCGTAGGAATTTTTGAGTTGACTAATGAAACCAATTGGACATGCTAGAGGGACCTTCAGGGAGTAAGAATATTTTGGGTAGAGATTCCAGATCAGTTGCAAAAATCTTTTAGCACCATTTTTCATATTGGTGGATTTTCACGGTGGTGCCCTAGTCAGAAAAAAAAAATATTGGCATATTTTATATGGTTGGAAAGGAAATTTCATGTTGAGTAAAGTTTACAAAAGAACTAGACCGGGGGCCAGCAGATGTTCCCAAGAAAAAAAGAATTAATTCTTGATGGATGTTTACACATATATGCATCGTTAAAAAGAGAATTTCCTCAGCTTTTCAACAGTGTATGTTGTCAATTTGTATCTGTTGGACATGAAAGGTTATGGCCGAAAACATGAAGCTAGGTATTCAGCATTTTACAAGAAAATTTCAGGTACACAGCCCAAAATCTACGGATTGTAGAATTAATTCTTGAGGAAGGTGTATACATATATACATAGTTGGAAAAATAATTTCACCAGCCTTCCAATGG
>VCCN01003143.1:3979481-3995380 GCA_006491835.1 Architeuthis dux
TTTTTTTTTTTTTTTTTTTTGGTATCAGTTTACATTTGACTAATTTTATTTATTTAAAAATCTAACGATCACGTTTTAACAATTATCGTTTATTTCTTCTTCTATATTTTAAATAAATAGATCTACAGTCTGAATCTATTGATGATTCTTTCATAACTTAATTTGTTTTTAAGGAAGTGCTGCTCTAAAGACATTACGTTGGCATCTCCAAAAATAGAATAATTACAAGATTATGGTTCGTGAAGTTAAAGATTCAGATAACCCTTAAACGTCGAAAAGTTTTTTTCCGCAGAAATTTGTTGTGTATTCAGTCAATAAGACCTTCGTTACCGTTGGCAAAGTGTCAGTTTTTGAAGGTTTTAGGAGGGGTGTTCTATTTACAGTATGTAACTATAGATGCTGAACTGGACCCTTACTTTCCGTCCGTCGTACAAAACTACGGTTTCGGTTACTTCCCATCTTACCTATCTGATATATTTTAAATGTTCAAATAAATTTTTGTATTTTGAAAAAATAATTCCTCTATAAAACAATTCGTTACGGCAAACATTTTGCTGTGTCAAGCAGCAAATACAAATATTGTAATATTGTTACACCTTTTCCTCTACTAAACTATGTAACCCACTCATCATAAATATGAGCAGTTCTTGGAAACTCTAATGACTTCATGGGATCTACTGACCGATATAAGGTACATAAATATTCGGTTAGTTCATGGGGGGAGGAGTTCTATTTACAATGTAACTAATACTAAACTGGACGGGTAACACTAAAAGCTGCTAGTGTGCACACTCCTGGGCAGGCCCGCGTGGGCCCGCACAGCTTTCAATAGCATAGCATCTGTCCAGTTTAGCATTTTACTTTGTAAATAGAACCTTCCCAGGAACTAGAAAAATATTAACACAGCAAAATAAATAAAACGTCTAAATTTGTATGAACCGTATTAATTATTTTTGAAAATTTCCCGGAAAATTTTCTTTCTTTCTTCTTGGAACTAACTGATATACTTCAAAGCCTTATGTCCGACGGACGGAAAGTGAAGGTCCAGTTCAGCATTATAGTTACATTGTAAATAGATGCCTCCTGCTAAAACCTAAAAAGAATTTACTTCCTCTAAACTGACACTTTTCCAAAGTTAATGAAGCTCTTATTGATTGAAAGCACAAATCTTTTCCGAATTTTTTTTTAGTATTTTTGACGTTTAAAGCTTTTCGGATTCTTAACCAAGGCAATTGATATTTTTATATTTGAATTTGATATAAAAAAGAATTTCTAAAAAATCATTAAATAGATATACAGTGAAACACTTTCATATGACTACCGGGAAAAATTGGAGAATTTTAAGTAATCTAATTCTACAAAAATGTTTTGGAGTTCCTCACTTGTATTGAACCAGAAACCGATTTTCGCCAATTATGTGTAATAAGATTTTTTTTTTTTTTTTTACACAAAATCATCAATGGATTAAAAAAGAGAAAAATTTGAACTCCAGACTTTAAAAAAAAAAAATTGGAATGTGATTACAAAATTGCACCCCACCATGCCCACATCTAGAATTTTGTATTTGATATTAGATCAGTGGTTCCTAATCTGGCATCTACAAAGGTATTACTTGGGATCCATAAACTTGTTGAGTCGGCAGACCTTTCAATGGTCTGGAGTCTGTGGGGAAAATTCATTTGGATAAAAGGGGTTCTTGGTAATAAAAAGGTTGGGAACCACTGGATTAGACAGATGAGCATACGCATCTTACGAAACAGCAAACAAAAATGTAAGGTCTTGTACTGATCTCAGTAAACCTTAGCTTTCCTCAAATAGGGATTGAGGAACCAATTAAGAAGGAAAAAAAAAAGTATGTTAATTATACTAGGAGATTTAAATTTGTTTACATTTTAAGACCAAGGTTAATTTTCTTTCCTTTGTTTTCCCAGTGAGGGGGGGGGGAAATTGTATTTTATTACACATCAATATTATGAATATTTTAAGAAAGGGCAATAATTATTGTATATTGAGAATAAAATCTGTACAAATTTTTCACCAATTTTATAAGACATTTGTTGTATGGTTTCCTTCCTTAAATGCACTAAAAACTGACTATTATTACGTAAGACTGGGCACAGGCAGGAGATATTTCTGTTGACAGTTACTAGAACTTAGCATTTTAACTCGTGGCTTTATTGCAAAGGGCAGATTTTAATGTTGCCCAGACACTGCCAGTATTTCTTTGTTGGTAGTCAGTAGAATTCATTCGACTCCCTACCAAATGTGACATGTGGCCAAGTTTACTGTGGTGACTTGCTGTGGGCCTCGGGTGTATCCATTGACTCTATCCCTTTTAGTGCAATGGAGAGGTGCCGCCTGCATGATGTGTCTCCAGAAACTGGGTGTACTTATTATTGGTTTCCAGTCATCATGAATTGTAATAAGCATCAAAAAGATCAAATTTAATAATGTTGGCATCATAATTTTATCATTATAGCTTACTATACAATTAAAAGGGAGGATTTTTTTATATAGAACTGGAAATCCGATCACAAAAAAGATACTATTGAAAATATTGGGGCATTTGTTTGTCTTAAGGATTCCAAGTAATTTTATTTTTTTCTGGATAAAACCTGAAACATTTATAAATACTGTTTTTCCAAACTTACTACTGGAATAGAAATTTCTACTATTTTCTTATAAAAGATTCATATCTCATGGAAATAAAATTCATTTTTTGGTATAAATGTTTTAGGGTTTTTTTTTTTTTCATATTTTAATTACTGTTAAAATGCTGAACATATAAGAATGGTATTTCAGACAACCACATAGTTGTTTGCATGCTTGCTAAGTTATTCAAACTTGAGTTATGTGTTTTCTAATGACACTTTTAGCCTGATTGAGAGAAATTTGAAATGGTGATCGATTTGAGTGTTCAAATAATATTTACATCATGAATTCTAAATATTCCATCCATTTAAACCTGCTTTTATTTTTGGAAATTTGCTTTTCAATTTACTGATCGTCAAATAGACACAAATTAGCATATAAGAATTTGAAACATTGTTTAAATAAGACATCAAATATTGTGCATTCTGTATCACTGTAGTAAAACAATTTTTGCTTTACTGGGGAAAAGGTGGCAAATTTAAAAAATGCTAACCATTATAAAATCTTTAATAAGTTGGTCATTTTTTTTTTAATGAGATAATGCAAAACTTGTGATACTGAAATCTATAAAAAAATATTTAATAAACTAAAAAGAAAAGAACATGCTTGAAATTTAGAAAAAGCTATGTATACACACTTTGCATATAAAATGTGCTGCAAATGAGTATTACCTATTTTAAATATATTTACACATGCCAAGCCATGTGATTAAATATAAATCAAAATCTTAAGCAACACATCTGATTTATTTAAACAAAATAAATTGGAAAAAAATCATTTATTCAATCAAAATTGTCTCTATACATTTATTCCACTTTGGCAGTAATTCCCTCAGTAAACTTGATTGTCTTTATCAATCCAAGAGTTTTTCTGGACAATTGAACGTATTCTTTGTGTTGCTTTTATATTGTTTACCAAGATATTTTGGCTGATCTATTCTACAGTCTTCTTCAGGTGTAAAATTTCTAAGGAAACAATGTTTTTTAATTTAAAAATTTTTTTTTTTTACACAATATGGTGAACAGAAAATAGTAGATAATATGTTGACTGGCTTGGTTCATTCACAGCAACTTGAGCCACACTACACTTTAAAAGTAAAGTGATCCTTCTTGTTCTTTAGGATCTTAGTTTCCTCTCCATTGGTCTTTAATCTTTTCATAGCCACCTGACTCTATTTTGTTAGCCAGTTATAACTGGCATTTCTTTTGTCTGCTCGAATTATTATGATTTTAAAAATTTCTTTGTAGAGATCTAAGTGCTGATTTTTCTCCCCAGGCGATATTCAGTTGGGGTGGTGCTATTTTCTTCAAAGCCTGTCTCACCTTCAGTCTTAATTTGTCCACCTGATGTTTTAGCAGTTTTGAGGCCACGTCCTTTTGTGAGGCTATCAAGTCCAAATAATGTATTTGCTGGTTGGTGATTGCAAACCCAAGGCCTTTGTTAAGTACCGCTTCTTTAGAGTCACTGAGTTGTCAACTGCTGATATTGGCAATCACTTTAATTGGATCATGCTTCACTCTGTTGCTAATATCTCAGTTTTGTAATCTATGGAGTTTTTCCCCTCAGGCGAATTTTTGTTTTTTTTCAAAAACATAATTGTATGATCTTTTCTAATACTCTCATGACTCATATTCTATTGGGGTTGGGTGTTAAGGAAGCTTTTTGTCATAGGATCTTGAGTGGTGTGTTTTAATCCTTGGTTGTAGTGTATTCTCACACTCACCAAAGTGCGTCCTGCTCTTTCTATAAACTTCCCCTGGCATGGACAATGAAATGAGAACAGTCTAAAACCCCTGTGGATTCAATAAAGGGTTAAATTCAAAATTTCAATAACGTTACCAAATATGGCAGGTACCTAAAACAACCAAGATGAGGACACCAGTTCAAATAAATTATTGTCTAATAATAGACTGCATATAATAACACCAGTTATTTTTTATATTTGTTAATTCCTGTTGGTCTAATTTTGTTTACTCACCTATCCAGGCAAAGGAAATACATAATGATATGAAATATTTTTCAACTCCTTCCTAAGAGATAATATCAATACAATGATTTCTGAGTTTGATATCTTTTAAAAACTATTTGTTTGAGCTCAGTCAACAGTGTTATTTCATGAGAAGGAAACCAGTTGATCTCATTAACAATAGCATTTATCCTAGTAGGGTTATTGTTCTTTTTTTGAACTAATCTGAAGTAATCAGTCCTAATGTTCTCTCTTTTGTGGTAACATTATAACAAATAACGATTTAATTCCATTGTTCTATGATAGGGTCACCACCTCTAATTTCCTTAACTTTATGTATGTTTATATCTGAATCACTTCAATTTCACTTCCTTGTTGATATGGTGGGATATCTTTTTCTGTGAACTCTTAATTTGGTTCCTAGCTAACAGTAAACACATTTAAAATGTCTATAGAGAAGATAATAGATTGAGAACACAATTATTTTACATAGACTTTGATCATCACATGATTTTCTAGTATTAATTTCATCTTATTTCTGTTGCTTTTTATCGCAACTCTCAGACCGTCATTCTGACGTATGGAAGTCAAAAATTAATAATTGATCAAAGTTTAGTTGAGATACTAGTCCCATTGTTACATTTTCTCTTTGTTTGCTTTCTCAGAATTCAACAAGAAAATGAAGTCCCACTATTCCAGTATTACGCTATCACTATTATTTAAAAATAGCTTTATAATCCATTTTTCTGTTATAACATCTTTGTAATGATTAACATTTTGTATATTGTTTTCAGTGACCAGCTGCTAAGGTGCACCAGAGTACAGGAATAGTTTAATTTATATACTAATACAATTTTACTACAGTGATGGTATCAAATGATGATGTATCATTTGTAAGTTATCTGATTGCAATTCCCAATTGTGTTATCTCGTACAGGATCGAGGCAGGAAATGATGAGAAAACAGGTTTAAAAATTAACAAGAATAATTGCTTATTTTCGTGGATACAGTCGGTACAAAAGAGGCCTGTCATCAGGGTGTGTTGGGAAGATTAGGGTCCAGGTAGTTGTTAGACTTTTATGGTGAGAGCATATCAATTAGTAGTTAAGCTGGGTACAGTTTTTAAAACAATTTTTTCTTCTTTTTTTAGCTTGTCAGGGTAACCCAAGGGTTTCATTGATAAACACGTACACAAGGAGGTATGTGACCACTTTAGAAGAGTCCAGTAGTCTATCTGTCTGCTGGGGCTGGAGCATGTTCCTATTTGCAGGAAGTGATGAAATGTTCTTAAATTAGTTTATTAAAGGCTCCAGCTGAGAACATTAAACACTGAGAATAGACTTAATAACATCTTCCTGGTTGATAAAATCTATTTCAGTGAGCGTCATGCATATCTCTTTTTCATGACCTTTTCTCACATCTTAGCCTCTTAAAAGGTTAGTGCAAGTATCTATTGAATATGATATTATGATAGTGTCATACATCAAATGTCCCCTTGTTTGATTTTAAGTAGAATAAGGAAACTAACAATATCTGTCTTAGGTATCTCCTTAATGCAGCTTTTAATTTATTTTTTATTTCCACATTGTTTCTTAATTCATTTTATTCCTATATCTTCATCTTTTTCTTCTTTCATTTTTAATTTTCTTAAGAACTGGGATTTTTACTGCTGCAATTAACTTGTCTGCATTCTATCTAACCTGTTATGTTTAATAACATTAAGCCATGTCTATTTTTGATTCGATTTATAGAATCATTTTTTTTTTTTTTTTTAAATTTAAAATTTTTTTTTATATTGTGCCTTTCTCCTATAAATTCTATTTAACAATCATACCTGCACTATTTTTTGAGATTTTGCTTCTAGTAGATAATTCAGGTGTTTATAGTTAGTGCTTATGGTTAAAGTTAATTCTCACTCATTCTTAACATTGAAATTTGACATGTCTGAGTTTGCTGATTCCATAATTTTGGCCGGGAGTGTAAGGGTATCAGCAAAGAGGTAATGACAGATGACTTAGTATATATAGGATGATAATTCAGGTTCTAATGTCCAAGTCTCTCCAACTGTTACTTTGGGGTGTTTTCTGTGCAGATCTTGGTTTCATGTAAGTTATTTGGTATTTAAAATGTGGAAAAAGGTTGACTTTACCATGATAACACTTATTTGCATGTTTTTGGAAATTTGTCAAGAATCTGAAAGTCTCGGTTATGTATAATTCTGAGTGATCTCCCTTACATCCAATCATTTTCTTTTGGAACGTAGGCACCAGGGTTGCCAGTTTGGCCAGAAGGGGAGTTAATCCGAGCTTTATCTCAGACTTACCCAACTCAGGAGGCAGGAGATAATTCAGTTCACTCTAGTATAATTTCCCATTTCTTTAAAAATTAATCACCAATGACACTTGTGATTTTTCTTTTAAGAAATGTATTAAGTTTGATGTTACTGTCAATATCATTTGACATGTACTAATTCTAAATAATACGTAAAGTACTGTTTGAAAGATGAGATAATTTCAACAAATTTAATGTGCTAAATGGAAAGTATTTTAATTATGTCAGTTGTGGTTATTTGATTTCCAAGTATCTGTATATTATTAGGTTGTTACATATGAAATGTTGTTGTTTGAATAGTAAGATGAAGGATGATATAACCAACCAAAAATGAAGCAATAACCTTTTTCCAACGCAAATTCCATCTCTATAAAACTCTTTAGATTTAGTGGTCACACATTTAGTAAAAGCATGAATTATGGTTTCCCTATTATTGAAACTTTTATTACGGATATGAAGTTCATAATGCTTGACATGATGATAATCTGTAGGAGAAATGTCAGGTGAATATCGCGAATACTGCAAGACCACATATCCCAATTCTCTAAGCTTAGACACAGTCAGCTGAAAGGTGTGGGGTCAGACAGTGTCATGGAGCATTTCATTAAGTTATGGGACCCATTTTTCCAAATTTGTAACCTTTCCTATTGTCTTGAGATGACATGATATGGTTACTGTTGAAGTCCTAAAGTCTTTAGAAAATGCTTGAACCATTGTTTGTGGGTCGTTGCTCACTGTCAATAATTCTTCATTAACAGCAGGTTTTGACCCCCCCCCAGTTTATTATTGGTATCCATATTTCCATACCTAAATCTATTGAACCAACTCTGAACAGTTTGCACTGTAGTAGTGTTCACTCCAAATGCTTTGTTGACGTTATTAGCAGCTTGACCTGCATTATGTTCCAATTTGAAATTTCACTTGAAAACTGAATCTAACTTGGTCAGTCACCATTGCTGTTAAAGGCTCAAAACCCTTTAATGATAATGAATTATATCTCTGTTTAAAAAAAATGAAATTACATTAGTAAATCTTTCTTTTTTAGCATTATTCTCTATGATGACATAAAAAACGTTTCATTCTAATAAGTATTCTCCCAGGACATTTTGCTGGTTGCAGCTGAAGATAATGTTTCCTCATTGCATAGTATGGATGTCCAGATGGACATAACATTATAAATGTCATTACTAGATAATTATCCAAAATGGCTTCATGTTTGTTTATAGTTACAATCTTGACTTCAATCTTTTACAAAGTTTGAGATTACCTTTCTCTCTATCAATGTTGCTTATACTTATATATTTATAAACATTAAAATTTGCTTTACTTCACAAAGGTATGTAACCTATCTTGAATTTCTAACAAATAATATTTCTCTTCCTCTCTCTTCTGGCTGTAAGTTAGACAACAGTTCATTTAAACTCTAAAAAAATACAGTTGTTGCTGTTATTTTTGGGATAAAGACAACTACATATAGCCCACCTTCTTCATATTCATCTGTTCGTTTACAACTTTATATTTCTGACCATTCTTTTTGTATTTTTTAAAAATGTTATTATTAATTTGCATGTATGTACTATTATAAATAAGCAGCTAGAGTAATTTCCTGTTACAATGTTCTGAGGATGATGTGAATAAACATTGAAATATTATCAAAATCAATTGATTGCTTATGAGTATATATATTTTTTATATACTTTTATATTCTGAAATTGTCTGATGGACAATTTTATACATATACATATATCCCAGTTATATTTTATATTGTTGAATGAACAAGTATTTTTGCTGGTTGATGAGTTAAGGTACAGTCTTTTCTTCATATTTTGTCTTATTTTTCATTAGATTGATAAAGTAAGAATCATTATGTATAAGAGAAAATTAATCTTAGGATCAATATTCAATTCTTGGAATGAAATCTAGGTATCTAAGGAAATTTACTTTCTGTTTAGATAATTTGATCTACTGTCTGTATCCAAGGAAAGCAAGCACTAGTTACCTCTGCCAATGAAGAGGAATATGTATTCACTTCTCTCTGTCCACACAATATCTCCAAAAGTTCTCAATTAAATTTTTGTGGAAGGGTGGGCCAAGGAAGAATTGATTGATTTGGGGGTGAATCCAGGAATTGTTTTTGATTGAGAGATATTTTGATTATTCTGCAGCGGACAATGAAAAAAAAGAGGTCATTTTGAAGGACAATGTGTGATCTGTTATTTCGCCTTACCCGTGCAAAAGGATTTCTATTTTATTGATTTCTTCTTTTTTTTTTTTTTTTTTTTTTTTTTTTTTTTTTTTTTTTTTTTTTTCCTCTTCCAACAAATTGGAAAAAATGTATCGATTCACCCATGTCTGTCTGTTTGTCCACACAATATCTCTGAAAGTTCTCAATGAATTTTAATGAAGAATAGATTCAATTTTGGGGATGATCAAGGAATATTTTAGTTACCTTCCTGCATCGTAGGTATACATGAATTGATTTTCATGAATTGATTTTCATTCAGTTTTTAGTGACAATCTTGCTGAGGTATGTGCTCACTGAGTGATTTCTAGTTTTAATGATTTTTTAAAACATCAGCTACGTACAAAAGTGAATAATTTTCAAATTTCTTACAGATTAAGGCAAATTTTGTTGTACTCAGTTTTGCCTGTCATCTTAAAAAATAAGATATTAATTAATTACAAATAATTAATACAACCCAAATTTCTCTATTAAAAATTAACATTTGTAACAGCTTTCAACCTATTTCCAGTGAACCTTGAGATATGCTTATATCTCCATTAATTGGACTATATTTAGTATGCCAAATGATGGCTTAAAACTGTCTCAATTTAAATATTTTTATCCTGTTTAACTTATATATAAATTATTGGAGTAGGAATAGCATTTAGAATTGGAGTTGTTTTTTTTAACAATGTATGCTATGCCAAATCGGTTAAATGGCCTAATTTGTGAAATTTATTTATTTTTTGTAAAAAAAAAAAAAATAAATAAAAAATTAAAGTTTGATTTCACTTTGATTACATAAACTTTTGATCATAAAAAAAATAGTTGTTTTATATGTTTGATTAAATGAACTTTTGATTAAATTAAAACTGTATTTTTTTTGTAAAAAAGAAATTTTCACTGATTCGTCGTAACATATACATACATAAGTCAGTGATGAATATATAAAATTAATATTTGCTGTAATTTTAAATCAAGAAAAAATACTTGACTAGCGTGACTAAGAAAATTTGAGAAAAATTTTAAATTTCGGTTATATCATGAACAGCTTTTATTTTGGGAACTGCTGGAGGTATTTGGGCAAAATATTTTTAGATATGGGAACTTCACTTATACTGTAGTTTTGGTAAATAATTTATTAAGTTAAGAAATCCTTTAACTTTAAGCAAAATAATTATTGCAGAAATATGAAAAAAAATTTTTTTAAATGATTATTTCTTATTTTTATATAGGGAATGCAGGATGGATCTGGCATTAAATAACTGCTTCAAAACATTGATTGTGCTTTTTGCTGATATCTTTTAAAGCTAATTATTAGAAATTGTTGACATCCAAATTTTATTTTCCTTTTTAAAAAGCAATTTTAGTCCATTTGCTTTTATTTATGCAGTATGTTCTTTCTAATAGATAGCTGCTGCATGTTATAGGCATCTAGGGATGAGCTTATTTACTGTCTTGAAATTGTCTTTTGTAGTAGGTTCTGCCTATTTCTCTTGCTATTTTTCCTGCTTAGTAGTGATGTCTTTATTACCAATAACTATTTTGAATTACTTTTCTTCTGGTTCTTTTTTTAAGAATTCTCCAAGGAAGATTAATAAGTATTGCAAACGTAGGGATAGAAATTGACTAAAAGTGACCTCCTATTATAAAAAAATACATTGCACCGATTTTTAACATCTATTGACTTCATTAAACTTTTACAAAAATTTGTTATTTTAAAAAAGTAATAAAATATATTAATTATACCGGTTATATATCTCTAATCTGCAACTCCTATAGTCTGGCATTTTGTGGATCTGCCACTAGAGTTTGTAGGGCCACTTAAACCTAAGTGAACAATTCTACCAGGATTTTGCGCCAATTTTCTTATACAAATTTTCCATCCAAAAAATAATAACTATTGGAAAACCTCAAATATCTACATTAAAATAATATTCAACCAATCGGAGCCTGACTTCCTAAACTCATGCCAGGAGCCGATTCTTTTCTTATAAAAATAACCCTAACAATGTAACTGGCAGTGATAGATTCAAAATTATGCATTCAATTTCAAAGGACAGGGAGACAGCATTTCAGTATTCAACTCTCATCAGCACCAATGCAAGAAGACTGCACTCCTCCTTCTAGCAAATTGAAATTACTACTACTGTCTCTTATCACTTACGCATACATACATTGAACTGTCTCTATGTTTTGTTATAGACACATACATGTGAACTGCTACTCACACCTGGTGATACATAGCACACACATACACACACACGTGTGGACTGTTTCTCTTCATAAACTCACTCTCTATGCACTACCATTACATTTTGTCACGCACATTGAACTTTAATTCCAACTTACACATTACCTTTTCCACTCTTTGAACAATATCTATTTTGTTGTTAATTTAACTAAATAAAACTCAGTTGTAAATTGTTATCACTGCCTTGTTGAATTTCCTCTTGAGCCTACACGTTTATTTTATTTTTTATTATGATTGTTGGATACATCAAAGGTAAATTTGTCTTCGACAAAAGGAAAAATTTTATCTTCTCCCACACACCCCTCCTGTATAACCACAAGTTCTTCAGTTCGGTTTCAAACTGCAGTTTGTACCATAATTTAGCGGTTTATAAACTGAATGTGTTTCAAAATGAATCTAAAAACGCTAAATTTGATAACTTTTAATGTTAAAATTAGACATGTATTTATTCATTTTTTTCTGAATCTTATAAATTTAATACAACCAATTAAAAAGCATAAGCAAACACAAATAATTTTCACTTTTTTAATAAGATAATTCATATTATATTAAAAATATATATGGAATGAGCTGGCAAGACTACGGGTTGGGCTTATGTTTACATAGAGGGTTCACTTCAGGGTAAGTTTCTGTTTGCCAGCATTTTATTTAGTCTGGCAATGGCCAAGTCCGAAGGTTGCCAGATTAAGGAAGTAAAACTGAACTAGTAGTTCTGCAACAGTTGATCTATTATGTAAACTGTTAGTTTACATTATAGGCCAGTTTGTGTTTTCACCATAATAAGCTTCAACTTTAAACAGTTGAGTAGGAGGATATTTTACACTTCAAGATAAATATTTCAAGTAAAGTCATTGATTATGTTGAGAATTACAATGTGTATCAATTTTTCATCAATTTTATCAAATGAAACTTTGGAGAACTTTGTTCACAAGTTCCTCCATTGAAATATTAGTGGCAAAGTAGTTCAAACTAGATAAGAGAGAGAAGTAGATCAATGTTTCTATTAACAAGTGGCTCACCTGTCATTCACACAACCAAAATACTTTCAGACTATTTCAATGTCGATTGAGAGATAAAATGACAATTTTCCTTTGAACTCTGGCTGGCAATAACTGACCAAAATAAACACAAATCTACAAGTACTTTTTTTATTGTAGACATTGTAATATTGTCTTTATAATCTACCATACAACAAAAAAGGAATTTTCCATAGGATGGGAAAAATATTTTTGCATTTGTTTATACCAAATTAGTGTAGATATTGATTCATTATGAATCGTCTTAAAACATTTACACTTTGTTCACTATATTTGATTTTTTTCTCACTCTCACTCACACAAGCAATTTTATCAGAAATAATGTAATTTTCTTAAAAGTAAAAATTAAAAAAACACTTGGATATAGAAAGAATTTCCCTCATAGATTCTTAAAATACATTGTAATTGATCAGAGAATGACTGTGATAGTATTATTGTTTCTATAGACATTGGACAATTTTATGATATTCTAAATAACAAACAAAGAAAATAGGCAAATAACTTCTACAGTCATATTCTTATACCATTAAAAAAATTTAATCAAATAATTATTTTTGATTTTAGTAAGGGTCTTGAAATCTTATGAAAACGCAGCAAACAATGATGGCATCATATACGCTGATGTTTGCCAAAAACAATATATAACAATATATGGCCTTTTTTTTTTGTTTGTTGTATAATGTTGCATAATCTCTATTCTTTAAAAATGACTTTTGAAAAGGAACATGGAAGTTTTTAATACAGCACTAAGTATTTCATCATGAAATTGAATTTTTGGTAAATTTCTAATGTCTATACCATGTACACATAATTGAAAAGCTTGTGTGGCTTATGGAATAGAATTTCTTATCTCTTGTTTTATTTAATCCCGTACATATTATTATGTAATTACAGTTCTCAATACTGTAATCCGGGGTGACTTTGGACTTTTTCTTTTTTCATCCTTTGAGTATTTCTCTGTTATCAAAACTGCTGAAGCAGTGGTTTTTATTTTGATATTGGGATTAATATCTGTACTTTACAAATTAACTTGGTTTGATCCTATGAGCTGAGTAGAATTTGTCTGAGGTAAAGCTACTGGGGGCCACCTGAAAAGTATACAAAGGTGTACTGCCTGTTATTTCTCTTTTACTCTTGTATTCATATCATATATGTTTTCTTTGCAAACTTAAATAATTAATGTACACTAATTGCACAGAATTTTCATCTTTCTTTTAGCTTAAACCCATAAAAATTGACCTTTTTTTAAAGCCCCCCTAACTTTTCTCTTATTTCGGGGTGACTTTGGACAATTGAAAGTCCAGCTGCTGTCCAATTTACAGTAATTCAAGCTAATTTCCTATCATGCAATTGTACTGACTAATCTTTTCTCAAGTCATTTTCAAAAGAAGACCAGCCAAAGTGAAGACAGGAAATTTTGATGAGTGATCATTGATCATCCTGTTAAAAAGGCATGAAATATTTTGACATTCACTAATTGATTGATTGATAACTTGTAATTTTATGGGATCTTGGGATAGAAGACAATTGCATTAGCGTCTGTAAATCACCATCTACAGCTATGATCTTTTAAAAAAATCAGATTTATTAATGCTAAACCAAAAAACTGGATTCATCCAAAGTCACCCCCAAGCCTGGGTAACTTTGGACAGCTCACATTTTGAATTGTCGTGATCCCAGAAAATTGTGTTCCAGTTTTCCCATGTGACTAGATCTCTTCTATAAATTGCGCTAGGTGAGATAAACATAAATGATTTTTCAAAACTATTTGTACCTAGTCAGTTTCATTCTTTGCTAAAATTTTGTTCAAAGTCACCCCAGATTACGGTATATTTTTAAGCCAATGAATATATTTTATATTTGAATAATAAAATAGAATTATCAAGAAACTCCTTTTTCATTTTTTTGTGATCTGATACTATTATTTCATTCATATAATATGATGTGAAGTTATTTGTTATGTAATTTTGGAAACCTAATATAATTTTTCCTAACTCTGTCACCTAATTTAATTTTGTAATTGACTTCGACATTATTTTTGCTTTCAATTTCAAGGAGGCTCTGATTCTATCGCTTACTGAATCTTGATAACCAAAGATTATATTTATTATTCAAGCTAATTTTCATGTTTCTAAAGCAATATAAAATTATGTGCAATTATACCTAAATTTTGATGCAAATTACAGATTTAATAAATCTTACCATTTTCTTTCTCTGTTATATTTTAAGTCTCTCATTTGTTTGTTTCTTCTTTTTTTAGATGTTTAAAAACAATCAAATTAGGAAAAAAATAAATATTTAATTCCATTATTGCTTTATGATATTTGAATTTTTCTTTCTTTTAGCTGCCCAGCTAGTTTCAGGTGAGCTTGTCTTGTGGATTTACTGACTTACTGCTTCTAACAGCCTATGGAATTCTTTGTTTTGTTTTCTTGTTTTTTGCCCCCCAACTGCTCATTGCTGCATTATCCCCACCCCCTCCTTTTTATTCATCTGCAAAGCTCACAAATGTTAATTAAAATAATGGTTCTCTTACTGAGAGTGCTTTTTTTTTAAAAAGAATTTCTTTTTGGAAAAGTGATAGTCTTTTTTTAATTGCTGTTAATACTCAAGGCATGAATTTTCTTGAAACCTTGCCTATCAAACAATTATAAAACATAAAGGATGAAGGTAACTCTGGAAAACATGCTTGTTGTTAATGTTTTAAGGAAAATGTGAAGAAACGCAAAAAAATCAATCATAATTCTTGTTAAATACATATCAGCCTGTAGGCATGTTTTGGGGAGTTAGCTTCATTCTTTAAGATTTGCTTGAATTTCAGCCATTATGTATATAACATTATGGCCATCATTTGAAGGCTTCTCTTAAATTTTGAAGGAACGATATAAGACTATATTATCACTAGAAAGAGCAAATTTTTGTAATAGCATCAATAGATAGCATGCATTTATCTTTTTTATCATTTTCTTCTGATCAAGCATATTATCTTTGTGGCCAAATGAAGATAACTATAGAATTTTCTGGATTATTGAAATTAAATAAAGAATTTGTCAATTCTATCAATATTTTCTTAAAATAATATGTAATCTCAATGCTAGGATTTATCTTTGACAAACCACCATTGTAGATAGAATCCATGTTGTTTCTCTTGATTTTTATAATATTGACCTTTGCACTTGTAAAATCATAGAGACCCATAGTGTTTTAGAATCTCCTTCCCAACTGTAATCAATAAACCTTAGTATTTCATGTATTCCATTTGTAGAAAGTTTCAAAATGACACTTATATAAATCCATTAAGATTATGATTAAAAAAAATTAGTCAACTCTGTTTATCTTTACATTTGATTATATTTGCTTTTATCGATATATATTATTACAGGCGTCCCCTGATATAATGCGGTTTGTTATAGCGTGGTTCGCAATATAAGACGG
>VCCN01003143.1:4029687-4041967 GCA_006491835.1 Architeuthis dux
AATCTTTTAGGCCTATTTTGGAAATGAGGCTCTCAGTTTTTGCATTGATATCAACACCAATAGGTTTTGATTAATATTGTCTTGCATTCATTTAAAAATTTAAATTTAAAAAAAATTTGAAGTCATTGATAATTTTCATCACTTTTGTGAAAACATCACATCAGAATTTCAGTTCCAAAGAAAATATTTAATTTCTTGTGGATGAGTATTTTTTTTAAGAATAGCTCACCATCTTCTGATATGTCAGAAGATATTCTTTTTATTAGAAAGCAATAATCAAATTGGATACCAATATTTTATTATTTAAGAGAAAATATAAAATGGTGCTTAGGTACATTGGATTGAAAGAATCAACTTTTGCTATGTAACTGCAATATCTATATTGCAAGTATTGATGTATTTTGGAATTATATGTGCCTTTTTATGAAATTGATCATCACAAGGCAATGTATTATGGACTGAAAAAAAACAAGTGTAATATTTTTAAATAAGTACCTCATAATTTTTCTCAAAAGTCATGGTATATTGGTTTTATTATAATTTTCATATCAAAAGTGATTAAAATATGCTGGCAGTTAACTTAATAAAAAATTAATTGTTCTTTTCGGGATGAGATTTTGGCTTTTCATATATTTCATTGTTAATCTCATTTTTTTTTTTTTTTCCTTCAGTAAAATGTATAATACTCTTTGTCTTGCAGAGTGGCCGCGATCTTGGTGGAGCTGCTATTGCTCTTTTCACTGCACGTTTTCACTTCCCTCCTCTGACAACTCATCAAAATGTTCTCAAGGCTCTTATTCATCAATTGGATGCAGCTTTAGAAAGGTTAGTCGAATCGGCATAAAGCTACTCACACTTATATATTCTATTACAGAGATGGGTTATTTCACTTATGCTATGCTCAGGTTGCACTACTAACCGATTAAATTGTCGCCGACTGAATCGTACTTGAACTCTGGGCAGTTTTTGCAAAGGGTCGGCGATTCATATTTTTAATCATCAACCGAGACGTTATGTACTATACTCTCAATCACTGCAAAAAGTCTTGTCATATGGACCATAATTTTATCAAAATTTTATTTTGTTTAATTTATTCAAAACAATGATAACTACAAACTCTTCTTTTTACAATAAAGAGTTTAAGTCGAATATTCGAGAATAAATAGAAAAACTTTTTGTAAATAATTTTTGGTTTTTCCAATCCATAATAATAAGTTATTGACCCCCTTCTTAAAACCAATTGTTTTTATTAAACTAACAAAAACTTTTTCTCCCCGCGTAAACAATATTTCATATATACTAAGTGCACAATAAATTTATGAAAAAAATTACAAAGCAAACAATAGTTTATTTTAATACAAAAGTTAAAACTATATTAGCGATTTTCTAATTCAATGTTTGTTCACATTTTATCATAACTTTCATTATCGAAAAGACATCAATGTGATAGTTTTACATTCCAAAATGAGGCAAAAATAATATAAAAACATCTAAATTTTCCTGTAATGTGAAAATATGCATTTTAAATCAAATTATAGCTTATTTTAGCAGTATATTTCCATCGGCTGATACAAAAAAGGTAGCCATTTTTATTTAATTTTTTATTTAGTTGAAAAGGACGTGACTTTAATTTTATTCTCGCTTCTCATTGACTACAACCCACGACTGAGTCGTAGAATATAGGTACGTTTCTATTCTTACAATTCAGTTGCTGACTGAATTCTAGACCATATTTCATGTCGGCAACATGCTCATGCCATAGTCGGTCACTGACAAATTTGTTGGCGACTTGACTGAAAGATTTGCCGACTTGACGAAATCCAGTTGGGATGGATTGTAAGCGAGACCTGAGCATAGCTTAAGACATTAAATAAATAGTTTTTAAACAAACTGTCAGACATCATCATCTTTCATTCACATTTCAAAACTAAAATAATTGTATGTGCATGCCAAAAACATAAACAGGGGAAGTCAACAAATTCAGAGAGAACATCCTAGCAGCAGAAAACACTGATAAACTAGAAAGCACTCAGAGAGCGCATACCTCATCCAATTTCATTGTATGGGGAAGTAATTATGCATGGATCCGCCCCAAAATGAATGACTCTTCCATAGCCTATTGTTCACCCTCCCAGAAGATTTCATTGAAATCGATTGGGAACTTTTTGAGATATTGTGTGGACATATAACTATGATGTAGGGGAGGTAAAATTTAATCACTTCTTCTGTAGCCCATTGCTCACCTTTTCACAAAATTTTGTAGTAATCCATTGAGTACTTTCAGAGATATCTTGGGGGCAGATGGAAAGGAAGCGACTAAATACATTTATTGGCTGAGGTAAAAAAGGAAACCAAATTTAATTTATTTATGCAAATGAAACTATTCAATCACATGGAGAGGAAAGGGAGAAAGAAATAATAGAATTAACTGTTTCATTCATATCTATCTGTACAGTCTTTAACATGGGATTGCTTTTGTCTGCATCTATCATTTATTTTTAATCGATACAATTAAGAGTGATGCCATGTAGTGGTCGATCGATATGGGTTTTGGCCGATGCTGATATTTAGAGAGCAGGGTGGCTGATGGCCAATATATAAGGCTGGTATGTTTTGTTTATTTGTTTTTTTTGCATCTGATAAAATACCATTTGATCTGTCTGCATTGTCTCTTGAAGTAGATTTGCAATCTTTCTCTGCAGTGCACTTATTTCAAATAAATGCTTTTTTGACCCCCCTCTCTTTCAACCTTTTCAGTTTTAATTTTAAACTAAAAGCTACTTTTTTCCATTAAAATAAAATAAAAATGTCTGCAGACACATTTTTGTTTAATCGGTCTCATCAGTTGAATAATCGGCCGATTATCTCAAAATGTAAAATATTGGCCAGATTAATCGGCCAGCCTCTAATGCTTTGTGTGTGTGTCCTGCAGGTTTTTAAAGGGGGAGAACGAAAGAGGATGAATACAGAAGAAAGGGAAGAGGAAATTTTGAACAACAATGTTTCAAGAGGAAATGTAGTGTAATTAAGTTGCCAAAGAAAAAGTAGGTGAAAGAAAGTAGCTGGTTCGGTGTAAGCTGTCTCTGTAGTAATCACCAGTTCAAAAATGCTGTTGGTAATGAACAACTTTTACTATTACAGGTAGAACATTTGTGTAACTCTATTTAAGCTGAAATTGTTACACATTCATTCTAACCCTGAAGTGCAATTGGGACACAGGCTTATCAGTAAATGACTACTACCTTACCTGGTTCTACCGAAGAAAATTAATATTACAGTAGTTAACTTGCACTATAATTTACCTTATTAATTTTAATTCCTTCTGCTATCTATAAAAATTAAAAGAATTACAGATATTCATGTACGAAAAACTTTCATAAAAATACTATTGCTTAGATAATTATGATGTATAAACTTTCATAAAAATACTATTGCTTAGATAATTATGATGTATATTATACAATCTTGTATCAAAGAGTATTTTAATTCATATAGTTAATGGTAAAGTTACATAACATTACTTGATTTAAAACCGCTTTCAAGATCATCATTAACTTATGTTGAATGATTCACTGCTACCTTTGCTCATAGATATAGTTTAGATCTTGGTTGTCAGTTGTCTGTTGTCCAAATTGGCAGATTATCGATTTCTTTTTGTCAGTACAACAAATATCTAATTTTAAACTTAGACTTCACTATATTGAAATGCCCAGTTGATAAAGCAAATAGATTGTTTTATTAAATGTACTGGGAAAATTTCAATAAAATATAGAAAATAAAATTGATATGTTAGGTAATTTGGATGAAGTAAATTGATAACTGAATCAATAAAAAAAAATTATAACATGTAGAAGAAATCCTAAGCAAACAACTCTGTGATGTATGGCTTAACAAGATCAAATCTCAGCAGCTTACAAATTAAATAAATGGACGCAATGTGGAATTATTAAGATCTAATGGAGACTTACTCAATTTGTTCTTGGATTCAACTTTCCTGGCTGCTGCAAGATGTTTTGATTAGCTATTAGAAACTGTCAACCGGTCAACATAGGTTTCTTCAATTTTTAAGTGGTTTTACCTGCCTGGCTATCTAGCTATCTATGTGTATAGTCCACACCAATGAAGCTAGAGGACTGAACATTTAATCCTTATGCCTAAAAAAAAAATTTTTTTTTTAACCCCCCCCCAAAAAATAAGTTTTTAGTTGGGGGTTTAATTTACCATGTAAGTTTGTTAAACTAGCCCCATAATTTGTGTCTGTCAGTGTTCATTTTCTTCTTTTTTTTTTTTTTGAAAGTTCAGACTTTTTAGTGATCATTACCCAACAAAAGGTGATTCATTGATCTCCATTTTTTAATTTATCAGCCAGAACAAGACTTGCTACCAAAAGACATTGGTCATGTGACTGTTTCTATTGAGTGACTAACCAGACCTGTTTTTTTTTTTCTTCTTTCTTTTAAGTGATATTGCAGCATGTATAACAACCACAAAAGTGATCTCATGTATACTTGAGAAAAGCTGGGTTGTAAAAGACTTTGAAAGAGAAATATTCCACTAAAGTTAGTGTGATTTTCATCCTGATTCTTTCACCATTGATTTATATTTATAAGGGTGAGAGAAGAAAAAAACCACTTTTTATTGAGATGTTAAAAATAGCACATAGAGCCAAGTTTTTACCATGGCTATAAAACAAAAGAATATTTCCATTGTACGAAGGCTATGTACTTATGGGATTCATTTGTGGGATCCAGAATTATTGGCATTATCATAATGGATAGTGGCTAGTTTTGTTAACAATATGTCAAAGAATTTTACATAATAGTCTTATTTGTATTTGCTGTGAATATGTCTGTAACAGTTAAATTCAGTTCTTTAGAGGTACAACAGGAAAACCTAAGCAAAAACCTGTTGAATTGATCAGTGCATTTTATCCAGGCCTTTTAGATATCCATTTAATCTGACAAGCTCAATGATGACTGTTAGAGTACTGTTATATAGTGTTGTTTGATGGTGTAGATACAGTTAATGTGTCAAGTAAGTCTGCTGCTCTTGATAGTGATGCTGTAGGTCAAATCATATACTGTGGTTTGAGGCTGCTACACTTTTATTTTTTCATAAAGGAAACAAAGCAGTCTCTAATCATACCATATAATTTGTTGTTTACTACCATCAAATAAAATGACTATTTGAAGAAAATTTTGCAGCTTCTAACATGTTTTGTATGTTATGAATGTTTTTTTTAATAAATGTTCATGTAATTTATTTAAATAAAGAACAATTTTAAATATGTATTAAATATTTTGTACATATTTTATTTTGTGGAAATAATCCAATAGAATAAAGCTATTAATTTTCCATCTGTTCAAATTTAAAATATTGTAAAAATATCTTTTTCACTCTGCTTTAGTTTGGAGACACAGAGACATGGACTGGTATTCATCTATGATATGACGGATTCAAAATATGGCAATTTTGACTACAATCTTAGTATAAAGATACTTAATATGCTCAAGGTGAGCTGGTTTTGCATTTTGTATTTTCTGTATATTTGATTATTTCAGTATGATTACTATTTAAACAAATATTATCTACTTTACAGGTTAGTATTTTTGGTTAAGTAGAGAGGAATGTGAAAGTTTTAAATGAAAATTTCAATGGGTGTTTTTTGTTTTTGTAAATCTAACTGCTTCAACATATCAGGTTCATAGATAAGTGTGGTTACTCATTGAAGCAGAAACAAAGAAGTGTGGGTGCTGGTAAGAAAGGGTCCTGTTGGAGAAAAGTTAAAGACATATTGGCGATTACCTTCTTTGTGTGGGAGTGAAGAACCATTTGCCTTCTTTCCTATCTCTCACTTTTGATATTTTATCAATCTGATTTATCTCTGCTCAAAAATTAATAATTTTTCCTAGTAAACAAATTATCATAGTTTTAAAATAAAATTTTATTTGGCTTATGCTAGTAGCTGAATGTCTAAGTGACATCTTGTTTATTAAATGTTGACAAAATGTGCAGTCAGAAGGGAAATGTGTTGGCATGACTTCAAGACCGACACTACAAAGGATATAAGTAATCATAATATAAGTAGTCACCATTATTTTACAGATTTGACTTTTAATAAAAAATTTACTATAAAAACCCAAGAGAAAAACAAAAACACTTCACAATGCCTCATACTCTAGGAACATGGGAATTGTTAGATTTTGAAAGGCAGTGATTGTTGGTCACTTAGAAGATGTAATTGGGGCTGCATCGACTAAAATCAAAATTGGGAATTCTACTTTCATATAATTCATTAATGAAAGAAAAGAAAGCTCTGCATCTTACTTGGGTCGACAGGCCATCAGAAAGATATTTTCTTATAGTCTGCTGTCATCTCTCTTGCATACAATATCATGGTATCATGGGTTGATAAAGCCTAGTAAAGAGTCATCTCAGAAGTAAACAATCTTATTAACTGACTGGAAAACGATGTTATTAAGTTTTATCTCTTCCTAAATTGTAATGACTAGCTGAAAATCCACCCTATGGGTGGGATTTCTAGCTAGTTCCTGTGGAAAGCCTAAATGGGGCCTTTGGCCCTAATAAGAGATCAAAACTGTTTTTAGGTGTACCTTAATTCTATACCTCTGGCTACAATGCGCCACTTTGGCTACTTTGAGGTCACATACAGAAAAAAACGGGATCAGACTTTTAGTATTATTTAGATGGATAGATATATGGAAATCAGATCATTATTATCGGGGAGAGTGCAAATTCAGACCCTACATTATTTTTTTTTTTTTTTTTTTTTTTTTTTTTTTCAAAGACCGATATGCAAATAACATATTACAGAGTCCCAGTAACCGTCCTTGAGTTATGCTGACACAGACGGACGGACGGACAGACATTTGGTGAATTAAAGTAATAGTAAATTTTTGGTTCGCGTGAACGCAGCTATACACAAAATAAGGAACCAATTTAGCATGAATTTACATCGTAGATCAAACCCACCACTAAAACTTATTTTTTGGTGGGGAGGTATTTTCAAAACTATTTCCGGTCCAATTAGTAACTACAGAAAATTTAGTTGCAATAGCTCTGACTGTTCTTGAGTTACAAGATGACAGACATTTCGTGAATTATAGTAAGATGCTGTACAACTAGTTTATTTCTAAGATAGGATAGTACTTACTGCCTCGAAATTACTTAGTTGTCCTTATTTGATGTATCAATTTTTTAACTAAACTTCTGAGGTTTTCCTTTTCCTCCAACCTTTTTATTTAATTGTCCAACTTTCTCTTGTTCTTTTGGTTATCTCAAATTTTATAGCATATAACCTAGCTGTCCCTAGAGTTTGTACTGCATGAGTTAAGCCCTTTGCATTTATTCTCATGAAAGCCGCCAGCTGTTTCCCTGCTTCTAAACTGATACTGCATTCTTTTGCACCCATGGTACCAGTTTGTTGAAGTGATAGTGGCTCTCATTCACATTGCTTTAGTGGTTTTCTATCTATTATTTTTATTTTCTTATGTGGCTATTTAATATCATCATCATCAACATCATTAATAAATCTAATATCTTCTGAGCTCACCTTCTTTTGATTGAAATGATCTTCATCACATTGTTTGATTTGAAGCTTCCATTGAAAACAACTTTGTCAAATTTGATACACAAATCCTAACACCTCACATTGGGCTAAGAGGGAGTAATGAATTTTTGTCATTTGTTTTATATCTATCTTAAGTTAAATAAAAATATATATAAAGTATGAAACTTGAAGTTAATTGAATATATTCACAGCTACATGGAGACTTTCAGGAGAAAGATATTCCATTAATTTTAAGTTTCAATTTGTTGGGATGCATCTTTGATTTGTAGTGGGAACTAAAAAGAAAAAAAAAGAGTTCTATTATACAATAATTAGACACGGCTTCACACTGCATTTGTGTTATTCCCTTTTTCCTGCCCAATTTGTAAAATTTCCGTTTATCCTGGTCTGCTTAATACTTCATCATTGCAACTTTCTGATCATATAAGTAGAAAACATCACCAAAATCTTTATTTATTTTAACTATTTCTTTCATCTTTTTGATTTTCCATATTTTGGGAACTCATCCATTTTGATAATCAAAGTTCTTGCAATTCTGTTTACAAAATCATGTTTTTCATACTCAAGTGCTACTAATAACTTGTGTATCAGATGCATGTTTTATTTCAGACCCTGTTTAAAATCACATTTTATATAATATGAAAACATTTTTACAGGGAGCATACCCGGCTAGATTGAAGAAAGTACTCATTGTAACAGCGCCACTTTGGTTCAAAGCACCTTTTAAAATATTGCGACTTTTTGTGCGGGAAAAACTACGAGATAGGGTAAGTTATTTGTTAATTTAATAATACATATTGCATTTTTTGGAAAACCGAATAAAAAATCTTATTTTATTATTTGGAAAAAAGTTCATTTAAAAAAAAATGGACCATTTTCCCCAATTTTTTCCTTTCAGATTTTCTTGTTGAGATTAGATAAGAAATTTACTTCTAATTTGTTTTTAGCGCATTCATTTTTTATTTAAAAAGAAAAACGGATTGCACATCATTTGAGATTTTAATTTTGTGTATTACTCTAAAGAAATGCGCTTATATTCATTTGGGATAATTAGGTGATTTAAATGCTTTACATCAGTGTTTCTCAACATGGGCACTAGCACCCCCTAAGGGGGGGAGGGGTTTGTTTCAAAGAGGTGTTGAGGTGACTAAGGGCCTTAAGGAGGCATTTGAACTTCTAGAGGGAGCTTTATGAAGATTCCATAAATATTTATAATTCTAATTTAAAAATGGCTGTTGTTTAGCAGTATCTACTTACAAACGAGAATTAGCATTAGGCCGTTATTAAATGCTAACTTTGCCAACCATTTCTTCTATACAAGTAACTGGCAAGTGGGGAATTATTTTGCTTAATACCTTGCAGTGTTACTTCTATGGATAAACATTTAAAATTATCTCCCTTGCTGTTGTTTTCAAACAAAGAATACTGTATGTATCTGAAGTCACTGAAAAATGATTTTGAGAAGCACTTTGATGATACGATTGATATGAATATTCCTGACTGGGTTATGAATCCATTCATTTGGAAGGTTGAAGAACAAGAAATCAACTTGCAGGAAGAAATCATTGTTTACTTCTCGTATTTGAACAACAGGGGGCATTGACATGTAGCTAGGTATCATAGGGTAGTGGGGTGTTGGGCTGAAAAAGGTTGTGAAACACTGCTTTACATATAGTGCACTCGCATACACTGATTATTACTCAAAGTATATCTAAAGGTTTATATGGATTCAAAATGCCATATATATTAAGTAAGGTTCAGTTTATTGGCTACTTGAAGTGTTTAAGTATAAAATAAGAAGGTTGGTTGTGTTGTACTGTCAGGCAGCTGTACTGTCCTAATTCTCCTTCAAAGGATCAGTAGAACCCTATAGCCTGCTCCAGTATCTACCAACTACAGGACATTCACGTCCTGTTGTTCAACCACCAATGTCAGCCATACTGTCGGAACACACCTGCGCTTATATATATGTATAACCTACGACCTAAGGACAGTGCTGCTATCCGCACCACTACAGTTGACCATAGCGTGCAAACCCGAGGTCTAAAGGGTGGGGTTGGTTGCATGAATGTTGCACTTCATCTTAAAACTCCATTGCGCAGATTTTTTGCGTTCAGGCCCCGCCAACCTAGGATCTGAATAAAGACATGAAAAACCCATCCCAATCTCCATTCACAGAGCCAAGTCATTCATTCATAATCTTATTGGAGACAAAATTATTGGACATTTTTTATTTGGTATAAAAAGTTTTATTTTATCTTTTTTAAGGACATTATTAGAAAGTAATGGTTAAATGTTCTCAGCCATTTTTATTTTTTGTTAAAGAATTTTGTCCCATCTGACTGAAAGTATTTCTCATAAATATATTCTCTTTTTTAAAAAATTTGTTTGTTTCTTTTTCTACAGGTTTTCACTGTCAATCTTTCTGAGTTGCCTATCCATATCCCCCGTGATTCTATTCCTAAACAACTTGGAGGTCATTTAGTGCCTAATCATATTGGTTGGTTAAAAATTTGTTTTCAAGTAGCTACTGGTCAAAATCCTGATATGTCTTCTTACTTTATTAGTCGTATATCCCCTCAGGGAAATGAGTCAAAAGAAGTCATTCAATCAAGTACTTCGACAGATACTGAGCCCCACATCTTTATCAGTGATCTTGACTCAGAAGAATCTAAAGAAACAGTTTGTGAGAAATACAATGATGAGGACAAGGAGAAGGAAGCAGAAGATAGAGCGAAAAAGGAGAAAGAAGTGATAGTGGAAAAAGAAATGTTGATATCTCAGAAACTCCAGCAGTCTGACTTTCGATCTTCTGCTGACACTCGAAAGCGCTCGTCAGAAAGTGATAATAATCAATCTGAGATTAATGATCCAAGTCTTCCATGCAAGCGCAGACCCATGTCCATCGATTCCCAGATGTATGAGGAGAGCCTGCACATGGCCACTGATAGTGGCATTGATATAGAAGCCTTGGCTGAGCGTGTTAGGACTCTCCGAAAAAAAGGACTCCGACAAGAATATCTCAGTATCAGATCAGAATCACCAACTGGCAGTTTTCATATTTCAAAGTAAGTATTTATACAGATTGCAATAAATGTGCGTGGAATCTGTTTAAAATTTGTGAAATATAATTACCAATGCTAATACAGTTCAAATCTAAATTAGACTACAGGAGCTGTTTATGATTATTTTTTTAATCCTGTGAAATATATTATAATACAAAAATAAAGATTTTTGATACAATAAAGACAAATTGCACATTATAAAGCCACTTTTGAAATAATGAAGTAAAGTAAATATATGAAAATGTATTAGCAAAAAGATTAATTTTCTTAATTTCCATTTTGCTTTTCAAATGTATGTCAAAATATATCTAAAAGACATTGTCAGTGGGTAATGCTTTAATTTTTTAACAAAATATTAAGATGTTCAGAAAGTACTATTTTATTTAAAATTTGTAAATTTGGAACCAACCAACTCCTGTGCAATCAAGGTTAAATAGTAATCAACAAGACATCTCCCAGGCAGTGCATCGTTATAGTAACAAACACTTTAATGAGTGTCATTTGTCATTGTATGCTGTATGAATCTCATAAAGGCGGTAATGAAACATTTGCATATTTGAAGAATCTTTGTGCTGTGTACCCAGGTGCAGTGACTATGATCTTTCTGATAAGCCTTGGAAGACTAACCACTTTGGATCATGATCCTTGGAGGCATCTTTTGAAGCAGATCTTTGTCAGAGCACCAGAGATTTATTAAAAAAATCATAATACATTATATTCAGTTATACTTGAAAGAAGTCTAAGGAGGGAATTTGAGTTTCCCATGACCTTTCACTAGAAAAAGGAACCCCACGTTCAATTATTTGCAACAGTCTGCTGATCAGGAATGAAAATATCCCTAGACTGCATGTTAATAACAAACACAAAGAGCAGTGTTTATCACCCTATGTCAGATCTATCCCAACACTAAAACCGATATTTCATCCACAGAAGGTTTTGCTATGCATTTAGTGGAATATGATGTATCATCCTTTATGAGTTACTGGATTCATTACAGTAGACCTTTGTCAACAATTCCAGCATGTTAATGGTACATGGCACCAGAAATGCATAGCTTTGATGAACAGAAGGTGCCATTCTCCAGCACATCAATGCAGAACCTCAATCAACTAAAGTAAAGTCATTAGGCTGGGAAGTTTTGCATTATCTTCCAAGCTCATCAGACTAGCATTTTTTCATTATGATTCGTTTTGACCACTAAAATATTTTCTTAGTGCCAGAACATTCAGAAATCAGGAGATCATCTTCAGGTCTCTCAGATTTCTTTTCATCAAAAACCCTGTAATTTTATCTGAGGAATGAAAAGATTTCCTCCTGTTGGACTAATTGGTAATGACAGAGATTATGTAATTGATTAACAAACTTTAACTTAATTACATTTGTATCTGTTTTTATCATTCTTGAAATGCTATATTACTTTCTGAACAATCTGATATTTAAATAATATTGGTCACCTGAATGAGTTTAAAAATAAGTATGCAATCAATATACCAAGACCTTTCTATAAAAGTCAGCCATTTAATAATTAAATTTATGTAATTTTTTGAAAACTGCTATTTACTGTTTTAGTGGACATTATATTTATAGTATTTAAAATTAGCAAATTCCACATACAGAATTAAAT
>VCCN01003143.1:4042125-4069519 GCA_006491835.1 Architeuthis dux
CCAACTATTTCTTTTTCAGAGCCAAATACAATCTTCCAAAGAATCGTTATCTTGATGTGTTGTGTTACGATCATTCCAGAGTTGTGTTATCGTCATTAGAAAGTGACCCAAGTTATGATTACATTAATGCAAACTATGTTGATGGTTATAAACAAAAGAATGCTTACATAACCACACAAGGTAAGAAATTAATTTGTTTACTTGAAAAGATTTCGAAATTTCAGAAATTAGGTTATTATTAACAAATCTCCATTTAAAATGCTTACTGAAAAAGAACTTTCCTCAACCATCTTGTAAAATCGAAATTAAAATTTTTATAGAAAAATTTAAAAAAAAATATTTATCAAAAAATAAAAAATATAAAGAATACGAAGTACTAGCATTCCCAGGTGAACTTATGAATCACTGCCACCCATATATGTTGTGTTGGGGGTGATCAATTAAAAAGTTGGGCTGTGATCACTAAAAAAGGTCCGAATTTAGCATAAACTTACATTGCATATGGAACCCCCTCTAAAAACCTATTTTGGGGGGGAATTTAAAAAAAAGAAATCTGGATACATAGCTATATATAAATGATGGAACACCTGAATAACCTAAACCCAGCAATAAACCAGTGTTGTGGGTAGCAGTGATTAATAAATATACAAACTTTATGAAGTTTGCTTATGCTGCTTGTTTTTTCTGAGATACGAGTCATTTTCTTTTACCATCAGCTGAAGTACTCCATCTTACATTGAATGAAGAAGGGTTGAATATTTACTTGATAGAAAATAAGTTTTCTTCTCTTGCATGGTTGAAAAAGATCTGTTCATAAGGAGGCTCTTTCCTAGAGCAAGGATGATTTCTATTGTTAGGTTTTCAGTGACTGGGTACAAAGGTAAATATCACAGTGCCAGATTTTACTTCCCAAGTACATGAACTGAACAAAGTGACACATGAAAATGTATCTCAGATAAATAGACCAAAGTTTATAAACTGAAAAAGAACTGTGTATTATTATAATGAACAGAGTAATCTGCTAGATTAACTAAAGCTGATAAAGAAAAAGATTGGCATTCTAATCCATTGTACCCAAAATGCATATCAATGCAACCTCTGTAAAAACACCAAGAAATCAAATGTATTCTATGTGTACCAATTAAAACAAGGCCTTTCATATTTGCTTAGATTTTTATTGATGGAACACAAATTCTGTTCATGTTTCTAATATACAGAGGAAGACATTTATTATAATATTCTACTTGAAAACTACTTTCTTCTGAATTAAAAAAAATCTATTTGTTATAAAAATGTATTTCTCTTTTACTATCTCATTGTGATTTTAAAGTATCAAAATGAATAGAAAATAAAAATAAATTTCAGAAAAATGTTATATTCAATCTCTTACAATAAATTTAAGAATCAGAACTAGAGTTTAACTTTGATATAAGTTTTTGGATAATTAAGTTAAAGTATTTATCTATTTGGACAATGCTCAATTCCTGTCTGCTCCATCAACTCAAATGTGGATTTTTAAAAGTACCGAATTAAAAAAAAAATCATGATTTATTGTGATTATTATGGCAAAGATTTTCAACTCAATAAAATTATATTTGTTTCAAAGCAAATTGAGTCCTTTTTACAGATTTCTTCTGTCTATCATTATAAAGTTAATAAATGGTTCCTTTTGGTTGTGTATTCATTTTTGTTCTGCATTCATTTTTGCTCTGTGCTACAACTTATTCGCCTCTCAACATATTCATTTATTTAACTAAACTTACATTGACTCTTGCATTAGTTACATGAAATGTAATCTTCACTTTCGGTGTAATTTTTGAAATATTTGCAATTCTTAATAGAGCAAAGGTACACAATTTGTCAAATGTATTCTATTACATTTTTATTTACTAAAATCTTTTTTATTATAAACTTTAATTTTCAGGTTGTTTAACAAGAACTATAGGAGATTTCTGGAGAATGGTTTGGGAGCAAAAGTGCCTTGTTATTGTTATGTTGACCAGGTAAGAATGCATTTTTATTTTACACATTTTAATAAAAACACATCTATTAAAGATAAATTATGAATAATTTAGAGTTACAACATAGACCTCTGCAAATTATTCTTGTTCTTTATATTTAGTTGCTTAAAGGCCAACCATGGGGAACGCCTGTACCAATATAATAAATGTGTCTTTGATTTGTACAATATATATATTGCGAACCATGCTATATCGGGACGTGAAACATTCAATTCAAGGTCTAAAAAATCATAATTATTAGTTCAACTTATCATTTCAAAATATTTGTAAGCACAAGATACAGCTTCTCTCGCTGGCCGGATCTCTTCTTTTCCGTATTTGTGGGGAACAAATTTATCTAATATCCAGAATTTTTGCAGGCGTAGAAAAAAAATATTTATTTTCACTCCATCTTCACATTGTGAGAAACTAATCACTAGCTGACAGGATCATTTGTCACCTCTTATTACCATAGTTCTTTGTGGGTGTTGACCCCCAAAACTGTCTACCATGACTTTTTATGTCTGCCCAAAGCAATGTAGAACAAAATAGGAAGATTGCTCTCTGGAATTTCTGATATCTGTTCGGTTCCAGTATTATGGGACTAAATTCTCATAACTTCTGACCCCCTTCTATCAGAGCTCCAGGCTAACTTTTTTCACTACCACTCCGGAACCGCCCCGAAAACAATTTTAACCATCCAAAAGGAAATGTAAACCATCCCAAAAAACAATTTTAACTGTCCCAAAGGAAATGTAAACGGACCCAAAATCAAAATGTTATTTCTTAGTTTATTTTCATTTATAGTTGTTAGCATAATAAAGACACCATTAAAATGTTGAGGAACTAAATAATTGTCAAACTCCAGTCCAAACCTGGAGTTGACTAGTTGTTTTTGTTACGGTAGAAAAACAAAAACGACAATTAAAAAGTCGGAAAAAGGGGTGATCAATGAATAAGTTACTTCTCTTGCCTTTTGTTTGGCTGTGATCACTAAAAAGGTCTGAAATGGCTGTTGCAGTTTATGTCTTATTTGCTGTATAGTATAAACATTTTTTAATAACAGGTATGGTTAGTCACTCAGTAGAAACCGTCAAGTGACTGTCTTTTGACAGTATGTAGTGTTGGGGGTGATCAATGAATAAGTTACTTAACTCGCCTTTTGTAGGGCAGTGATCACTAAACATAAACCCAGCAATAAACCAGTGTTATGGGTAGCAGTGATTAACTTTAACTTCATGTCTTTATGGTCAGTGGGAGATCTATTTTGGAAAATAATGTTTTTAGAAAGCTTCTATCAACTTCATGGTTGTGCATCAACAAATATTTTTCCAACCTTTTTGTCTGACTTTGTTAGACAAGGTGTTAAAATCATTGTATGTGGTTGATTTGGAATAATTTCCTCATCTTTGTTGGGTTTTTTTTTGGTTACAACATTTTGGCCCTGCACACTCGGAGTATGACTGAGGAAGGCCAAAATGTTGTGAAAATAAAAATAACAAAGACATGGTAATTAGTCCGAACCGACAACATACAATGATTTTTCCAACCTTTTCAATCAAAGTACCACTTTCTACTAATTGTCCTGAAGATAGAAGAATCTCTTAAAAAGTAATTTTGTAGAACATTTGAGAGATATTCTACCAACAGTTTTACTACCTCAAAGCAACTAGTAGGAAATACAAACTTACTTGAACTACCATAAGTGGGTGCTTGTTATAGAGTGGTTAGTAGGTTAGTATTGCAAACCATTACTACTGGTATGAGACTCATTGTGGCTCTGTACTAAACTAGGTTAGTAAATATCTACTTGGACTGCTATTAAAAAATGTTAACATTATTATCATAGAAAAAGATTATATATAAAATTAAATAAAAGTTTCATAGTATTTTCATGAATTGTGTTAGATTTCTAAACAATGAGTCTGATTCATGGTAGTGAAATGTAACAGCTGGTCCTCTCTGCTGTTACTTAACATTTTTATACAATTTGAAATGCATTTAATGTTATATTTTGGTTAATATATTTCAATTTTGTTCTTGCTTTGTACGAGGAAAATGTTGGATTTTCTCATGTCTTGAGGCAGGGTTGCCAGATTTTGTCAGAAGGGAAGATAATCCGAGTTTTATCTCAGAGACTTACCTAACACAGGAGGCAGAGGTTCAATATCAGACTCACTCGATTTCCAAATTTGATGCTATTCCAATGCCTGTGTTGAGTAAGTCTCTGAGATAAAGCTAGGGTTATCTCCCCTTCTGGCCAAATCTGAGAATAAGGAATTTTTAATTTATGTCATAAAACTGCTAAACTGCCAAAGTTTGTCTTATTAATATCGATAAAAATTCCAAATATCTTTCGATAAAATGTTTGTCTTGGAAGCTATGTTATTGTACAATCACTTAAATACCAAACAAATTTTTTTTTAAATTAAAGAAATAACATTACATGTAATCTTAATCTAAATAATGAATATAATAATACTATTTAATATTTTATGGAAACGGGAAAGGTAATGATAGCCAAAGATTTTACTGGAAAATGACAACATTTTATGTATATTTATTTTCCTGTTTGTATTTTAACTAAAAAAAAAGTTATTTCTTTCTCATTTTTATGTAATTTTTGTAGAATAATGGAGAGGAATCGTTTGAAGTGTGAACAATACTGGCCACTGGAAGTTGATACTCAAGAATCTTATGATCATTTTGTGGTGCACAATACATGTGTAAACCATACCTCTGACTATCGTGTTTCTACATTGATTTTACAGAATAGAAAGGCAAGTATCAATTGCAAATACAATATGTCACTTGTCTTTATGATGCATCCAATGAAATTTGTTAGACTGGTGAGGAACGAATAGTTCAGCATATACAGTTTCTCTTTTAATGATGTTCCCTTATTGTATTTTTTGTTAGACTGGTGAGGAACGAATAGTTCAGCATATGCAGTTTCTCCGATGGCCTGATTATGGAGTTCCTATCAAAGCAGAGTCCTTTCTCCAGTTTTTGCTAAAGGTTCAAAATTTTCAAGCTGAATCTGTGCACAATATGGAAGATTCATGGCAGGGACATCCTCTTGGTCCACCAATTGTTATACATTGTAGTGCAGGTATTGGGCGGACAGGTGAGTTTCTAATCAAGTAGCCAATTAATGAAAAGATCATCATTGCTTACAAAATTAAAATGGCGTTATCTAATGAATTTCATGTAAAAACAATTCCCAAATCTTAACTTTTTGTTAACTGCATTATTCATACTAGTATTGTCATTTTTATTGTCTTGATCATTACATTTGGGCTTTCTAGTAATCTTTTGAAAAGAATCTCTTATCTCATCTAAAGTTTTTATTTATTTATCCTTTTTATTTTCACCATATCTCCGGTTAGAACAATTAATTGATAAGTAACAGAAATTCATTTTACTCCTTAGAATTAAAAAAAATATATTTGTTCTCTATCTCCCAAAACAGTAAGTATTAGGTGTGTGCAAAAGTTTCCAGCAAAAAAACGGTTTTCAACTGTGTATTCAGTCTCTAGTTTTCAAAAGAGTGCTGAGAATTTTGCACATACCTAATACATGTGTAACCATATTTATTCTAATAAACATTTTCTTGCTTTATGTAAATTTAATTTTTACAGATGATTTGTTTATACCCTTTTTCTATTTGAATTTTATTTTCTCAATTAGAAATATTTCAATTTTCATTGCTTAATCAAATTTTCCATTGCAGTTTTAGTATTAGAAATAGAGTATATTCCCATCTGCCAATATTCAGAGTAGATAGATTGTAAAATATATTATTTAACAAATACATATAATCTAATTTTGTGAATACCAAATATATTTTTATTGGTTCAGATTCAAATATCTTTGTGATTTGATTTATACAATTTACTGTTTGATTAAGAGTAAAGAAATAACTCTGAGATCATATCATCTGAGTTATTATATATTTTTTTTTTAACACAAAATGATCTTTAGAAGAAAAAAAAACAACCTCAGTAATTTTCAAATAATGAGTACATGTGAACCTAGTTTGAAATAATCTCATCTGATTATGAAAAATGAATTCCTAATAAAAATATGAAACTATTGATTAGTAAACAAAGACATACATTATTTAAATATTTTACATCTTATAATTATTCAAAACTCATCAGTAATTATTTAGAATATCAAGACATATCTATCTTGTATTTTAAGGAGGGAATCTGTCTAGTAAAGTAGATTGTTAATAAGTATTTGATTCTTATACATATTTGATGTATGTGTTTTATTTTCAGGTACATTCATCACGACTGACATCAATATTCGAAGATTTGAAGATGTTGGTACTGTAGAGTTATATGAAACTGTTCGTAAAATCCGATCTCAGAGGGCATTCAGTATCCAGGTGCCTGACCAGTATGTTTTTTGCCATATAGCTCTGATTGAATATGCTGTTCACCAAGGACTCCTGGAGCCCAAGTGGCTCGAAGTTGAAAGTGAGAGAGAGAGTGACTAGCCAATTATTATAAGGCAGCAGTTTCCCATCTCCATTTTGTCATCTCTGGTTGCACAGTTTATATTTCTGTCAGCCTATCAATCTGATTCAGCTTATAATTTCATTTATAAAGCTGGAATAAAATAAAGATATTTTTTCAACAATGAATAACATTTCTACTAAGCATTTCCAAAGTATGATATAGCCTAACTCGTGAAAGAAAATTCAATCAATATGTAGATAATTCTAAAATGAAAATTGAAAAGAAGGATGAAAATGATGCATATGTTTTTCTTCTTATTCCTCTCCCCTCTTTTTTCACTCTGATCAATTTCTGTTAGCTGTAACCACTCAGTTCCAGAGTAGTCTCCTCTTGTATTCTCTATCCAGTTCATGTGTAACCAAATCATCTGATGTCTCTTCTTAAATGGTGGCAGCTGCAGGGGAATAGGCAAAAGGAGAAGAAAAATCTTGTGAAAGTGAATAAAAACAAAATTACATGTCAATATTTTAAAGAAATATTAACCTAGATTATTTCTAGTATTTTCTATATAGCCTCAAAATATGACAAAGCCGAGAAGTAATACTCTCTTCTTCCTTATTCTCTTTCTTAAATTCAGCAAATTACTTTCTGCCATTATTCATTTTTTTCATACCATGTCAAGTATTCATTTTATTTAATCTTATTATAATATCAGCCAACAATTTAATTTTTCATCCTTGTACAGAAGTGTTAACCCTTTATAGGGCACCCCTAAAAATATTTTAGATATCAAAACAACCTTTTTGTATGTTAAACTAGACCTAATTACAAGATATTTTCAGTTGCAAGTTTTCTGAAATGTTTTTGTTTATGAGGGCAAAACCCCCTCTGATGAAGTGACCATATATAGTACCTTGCCCCAAAAATGGAAAATATAAAAAAATTAAAGTAGAAAGTTAAATATAACATAGAATTAAAGAATAGCATTCAATATAATAAATAGATACAAAAGAATGATGTTGACAAAAGAAATTACACCTCCGGGTTGATTTTTAAAATTTTATTGTGTGGGCCAAAAACAAGCTAATTTAATGGGGGTGTGGTATGCCTCAAAACAGTTTCTATCTTTGTTCAAGCACAAATGTACTTTGCAAAGCTTCCAGACCATATGGTGCGGATTATGTTGTCTTTGTGGCTACAATATTTGCATGTGGCTGACTGGTCCTCAGGTGATCATATATAATAACTTGTCCCATAAAGGGTTAATATTCATCAATAATGGTTAAGCTTGTACTATTGCAGGTATAGTACTCATTCTACATGCCACACTGAGCCTATGGTTAAATATTCTATTGTTGTGAACTGAGGATTAATCAAACCACTTATTTGATATAGACTTGCCCGGTTTCACCTATTTTCTATTCGTTTTACTCCAGCCCAAGGGGCCTTATTTCTTTCTAACTTTGTTTCTATTTCTTTTAAGAATATCCATGTCTCTTCCTACCGTCCACAATGAAATTTGCGAGCACAAAAACTAAAAAATATTCACATGTAAGAGTTGCTTGCATTTAAAGTTTGTTTATCCAAATTTTGTGGTGCAATGTTTATCTCTTTCTAGAAAGAAATTTTTCTCATGAAATTTCTTCAGAGATGTAGACTTTGTTAGATTTACATGAAGTAATTGGTGTGAAGGTGTACATGTGGAGATTTTAATTCTATAATTTTTTTATCTGTATAAAGTAGAAATACTGATCAGACTATCACAACATTTATTGACCTTTTTTTTTTTTTTTTTTTCCTTTTTTTTAATTAAACTGGTCTTTATTTAAAAACTTAATGATTAATTCATTGTATACATCTTTTTTAAAAATGTAAATATTAATACCAATACTCATTGACAGTTCTGTGCTATAAGCACAAAATAAAATATACGCACATTTACATTACAACCTGTATATAGATAAGAAACATAGGGGTTTATATAAAGTATTAATGTTTTGCTCACATGAGCAAATAAGATATCCAAAGATAATTTCAAATTTGGGCATTTCTGTTATATTGTTCTCTAACTCTTACTTCCAAAAGAGTCTGTCTATATATCCATCCAATTTTTTTAAGAACTCTTTCAAATCTTAAGTGAAATCTGCTTCCAAATTTTTTCAAATATTTAACATATAACACTAGCACTGACCACATTTGCAAGCTCTGCACATGTTGAGCGTAACACTGCAAAACCTTTTTAGATTTTCAATTCAATCAGTTCAAATGATCCTGTTTTTGTGTTAGCACTGAATAAAATGAGGTAGAAGTGAAAATCCTTTTTACTGCTTCTTTTTATCTTATTTTCTATTTTCACTCATTTTGTTTGGTTCCTCATGTTTACATCTCAGTGAATGTTATCAGTAATTTGTAATTTCTACTGAGTTAATAATGCAACAACACTATTGTTGGTTCACAGTATTTTACATTTTTAGCACTTGATGATTTAAGATATTGCCCAAGTTTTGTTATATTATTCCTTTGCTGATATCTAAGAATCTCTAAAGCACTTTAGACCTAATTGTAGTTTTATTTTCTCATAATTTTTCATTATCTTTCATACATTGTTAATTAAACCCTTTTATTTTGCTACAATTCATTGTTAAATATCCGAAATGATTTTCTTTTGTGTTGGTGTTATCATAACATTTCTATTGTGGCTGTTTTTAATCCTGAAGGTATGTGGGCTTCATTTTATGTTACTGCTGAATTTTAATGTATTTATATTCATATCAGCTATAAAACACTTTTTTTCTAATAGCTTTACTAGGTAGTATTACATGTAGATGTTTACATGCTAAGAGAATTTTTTACAAATTACTTTGGCAAAGATAAATTTAAAAATTGTTTCTGTGACTGAAAGAAGAGCAGGAATTTAAAAACATTTATGAAGTCCATTTTATTTAACTCTGCTGAAAAGTCACTTGTTCTCTTAACTTTTTTTTCTCCTATTTAGCCTGAAATGCACCAGTCTATAAATAACTGAGCTGGGTGACTGTAAATACCAGTTTAGAATTGCTTTGTATATTTTTTTTATTCATAAGAAATTCAAGAACTTCTTTTCACCTTTGTGATGGCTCTAAGAATAAATGAAATCCATGCATTTATTTTCTTCTTTTTTTTTCAACTTTTCCTTTAATGCCAAAGAAGCTGAGAAAAGTGAGCAAAATTTTCTAAACCAAACTTTTATGTTGAAAACCATTGCCAATTCATCCTTCAAATTAAAAGCATATTGATAATGATAAAGAAAAACCTCGCACTTTCAAATATTTTATATACACACAGACTTGTGTGATTTTATTTTATTTTTTTAATTTTGAGAGGTTAATGATGCTCAAGAAAATTATTGAAAGTAATATCTGAAAAGATATCTTAAATTTGATGAAAGAAAAATACTGGATAACTTTATTTCTAAACAAATCAACTCCATTTTAAACTGTTTCAGTTAATGAGCATTATCTATTTGAAAAAAGAAGATGAATTCAATTTTGTAATTAGTTGTCTTTTTAATTTTATTGTGATAGAAATAATTAATCAAAAGTGAAATATAAATAAAAGAATTCAGTTACTGAAGCTTTTTTGTCAAAATCTACTCAGGTACTCAGCCCAAAATGTCATACAAGCTCTCTCAGCACACTATATTCATTTGTAATTCTTTCATTTTGATACTTGAGTAAATGAATAATAGCAAACTAAAACATTTTTTTTTTTTAAATACTGTGCTTTCCGACTCTTGACTGATATGCAATTTAAAAAGTAACTGCAATTATCATTTCAGTAGGAAAGGTAACACGAATAATAAATTTCTTTGGATACTGCTGAATCTTTACTCTTCTGGAGCCAAAATCTGCTGCAAAAAGATGACCTCTTATATAAAAGGTTTGCTGTTTGTCACTTAAACTAAATGTTGAGCCAGACTTATTAGGTTTCAACATTTTTTTGTAAATGATTGCAATTATTAAACTTTAAGATATAAAATGTTAATTTTTAATAAATAACACCCGTTATGTTCCATTATCTTTGGAGTGTCAAAGCTGAAGAAATAGAACTGCTAATATACCTATCTTTTATTTAGGTTTTATAAAAATTAAATTGCTGTATAATATTAATTTTTTTCTTATCCCTTTATCTTAATTTTTGTATTTGCATTTTTGTGCTTATTTAAACAGTTCAGTTGTTTTTCCCTCAGTTTCTGTTTTGGGGGGTTTTGTAAATATATGTAGATTCATTTAGACATGTTTCTTTTTTAAAGCCAGTAAAGCAAATGTTTTCCGATGAAGTCAATTTTGTTTCTGAAGGAAATATTTTGTTCATATTTTAGTTTTTTTTGTTAATGATTTTCATCCCCAGTAATGAATTTCTGTAAGATTTCTACCACTTTTTTCCTGGAGTAAGTTTTTTATCTTATTTAATTTTTCTGTTCTTATTCGGGCAATGTGCAAAAAAAAAATGCTGATGACTTATAAGTATTGATTCCTTGATGAGAGCAATTATGGTCCGCAAGAAAAGCTTAGTTTGCTACCAGTTCTGCTCTTTTAATTAAGAGAAGCCAAAACTTATAAAATTAACATGTATAGCTCCCCCTCCTCCATTTTCTTTTTCTTTTTGTATGGATCTTTGCATGTATTTGTGTTTACATTTATTTGGTTGTGTGCGTGCATGTTTAAATATAAGCTTTAATAATTTTTCAAGTAGGTCAATGTTGATGCACTGTGGTTCTTTGGGACAGCTTTTCTAAATGAATTTATTCTATTTTCCCATTGCAATTATACTCGCATTTAGAGTGAGCTTTGGATTTTTGTAGATTATGCAATAAAAAAAAAACAAAAGCTAAAGAGTTACACTAATCAAATGTTTATTTATATGATTAAAAACAATTGAATTTATTTTCTAACAGAAATGAAAAAAATGATTTCTTTTTCGAATATACTTTTATTGGTTTCTCTGCTTGTTAACTGAATCTTCTTATATAAGTGCTTTAGTGTTGGCATCTAACTTATACCTGACAATATTCTTCCAACTGGCTATTATAATTTTTTTAATTATTCTAATCTGTATGATAGCTCAGACACTAACCTCTTAGCTATCTGCGTGTTCCTTGCATTTCTCATATTTGTATTATATCAGACAGTTTATTTGTGTATTTTTTTTTTCATTTTTTTTTTTTCTCATCTTATTTGTAAGTTGTTCCACAAAATGTTGACTTAAATTTTTTAAAAGTTTTATTTCCTCTTATAAATCATGACAATAATTATTGGATATTAACACTTTTAAAATTTGTAAAATGAAAACAAAAAAAACCTTTAAATTTAATTTGAATATTATCTTGTTTATCACATTTTGATGCGATAAAAATGTGTTAGTGGAATCAGATTTGTACTCGGATTTGAAAACTAGCCAAATATAAGCTGATTCAGATAACATTTCCCTTTTGTTATGATTTGCTTCTTATCTGTGAAAATGTTTAGAAATAAGTAGTTCAAACTTGTTTAAATTTAGATCTTTTTATGTATCAAATATATTTAGTTTTTTTTTTTTTATTAACTAATTATATATATGCTGATACTAGTTGCTGCACTAGTATTTAAGTCAGTGAATTGTCAACTTTTATCCTTTTACCCAAGATGATTTCTTCATTTTATAGAGTATTTGGATTTGTGCAATCAATTCCTGGAGGAAGGAAATGTTTATTATATTGTATTATTATTGGTGCATATACCAATTTGATTGCAGCTTATGGTATGAGAAAGATGTTTATTTTATATTCCTTGAATTCTTCCACAGTGGTTGATTTGAAATAAAATTAAATGCTATACAATTATTTATCTTTGTGTGTGTGTGATTTTTCTTGTTAATTTTGCAGCAAATTTTTAGAGTTTTCTTGTTTGATATCATAAACATTCTACATGTATGTGAATTACTTTTAAAAAAGACATGAAAATGTTTACTTATAAGAAAAACTAAAAAAAAAAAAAAGAAATGGTGGGTAACAAATGATTAATTGCTGTATCCTTATTGTTACTGTATTTCATCATAAATGAATGGAGCTACCCCTACTCTAAACCTGGTGCTAGTAAAGTTTGGTATGAGTTGGTTGTGACAAGCATTCATAGATTACTTGCCTACTAACAATAATAAAATCTTGTATTTTTCTTACCTGAAATATTTCAAATAATTGACACTTGCACAAATCTTATACAAACTCCTCAGCTGAATTCCTTAAAACACTCGCAGACTGCAAACAGTTGCCAGTAAATAGTTGATTGAATTAATTTCAAACAAGAATTTAAAAAATTATCTTTACAATTTGTATAATGTTTGTTGTGTTGATGTAAGGGAATCCGACAGAATGGTAGATGTCCACATTGTCTAATCACATCTACCAATTTAAAAAATTATCTTTACAATTTGTATAATGAAAATATTTATCCCGGTTCAAGATTAGATCAAATTAATAATTCAATTTATTTCATTGTGGGGTTTGTGGCCGGATGATATCTAACAGTAATGCTTCAGCCCCGAAACCATGCCTAGCCCTAGAGTCATCATCTGATGAAGGCTTTGTTGGTGGCACAGCTGCTGTTTTTGCAGCAGCATGCATATGAAATTATATTATGTTATATCCAAAAATATTTAATTACTTGATTGTTAATCAAATATTGATTACCTACAAGCTTTTTTTTTTTTTTTTAGTTACCTTCATTTTTCTATATACCTTCATTTTTTTTTTTTTTTATATCCTGAAATTATCTGATATATCAATGCTACTGTTTGATCTACTATTTATATGCAATATAAAACTGCATATAAACACCAGTTGTAGATACCTTTTATGAAATTTTAAAATTAGTGTATTTCTGCAAAAATGAAGGACAGCGAGATAATTAGTTATAGGTGCAAATGTTCATATAATTATGATTATTATAGAACATTTCACTTTGGTAATTCAAGGAATCAATACAACTCTATTAAAATAGATTAATTCTAAGTTTACTTTAACAAAAACTTTCAAACCAATGTATTATTTCTTCATATGAGTGTGTGTGCACTTTATCTTGGAATACTTTCTTTTCAGTGTTGGAGAATGAATTATACCCCCCATACTCGTATACTTAACTGTATCTAGTGTTCTACTTGTAATATCCCAAATACAGTTTTGATTTAATTTAAATAAGAAAAAAGAGACATCTATTTTCTTGTAAATAAATCTTTTTTTACAAATCTGCTGACTCACAGAAAGTGGCATATGAATGTGTTAGTAACTTATTTACTCTGTTATTAGGGAACAAGTTGTACTCTTCATTCAAACTCTACTTAATGATGTTACCTATATATGATAGGATATTAAAAAAGAGGGGAAATTATTCACAATAAGTCACAACTTTAAAAAAAGAATTCAGTTTTCATTTGAGCGACAAAAAAAATTGATAAATTATGAAGACTTCCTGGTGGACTGAAAATGATTTATTTAAAGTTATTTTGCATTTTTGTGAGTGAGGAAAAATAGCAAGATAATAGCTTATTGAAATAAATATTATATCAATAATAGACTATATACTAAAATGACTACAACTTCTTTCAAGTGACCCTGTAAATATGTTTAAAACGTATGGATTGTCACTGATACTTCTCCAACACAACTTTGCTTACTTCTCCTTTAATTTTAGGTGTGAAACTATAAGCTTTTAGACTTTGTTCAGCTTTTAAGATCACTAATAATTTTCTGTTGGCATCAGAAGTTATTCTAGGTACTGCATTAAGTTATAAATATCTGACACATCTTAATGTATTATATATGAAAAAAGATCTTGGATAATATGTGAACAAGACATTTTGTCTTTTGATAAGCCTTTTGGGTTACAGTATGAATTATCTTAGTCAAGTTATATTGTTAATGTTTTTATTCTGGAGGGAACATCTGATGCTGCTGGTTATGCTGTTGTACTTGCTTTACTGTATGAACTTTTCATATGATTTTTATGCTACTGTTTGTGCACAATATAAAATGAATTGCATATAAACACCAGTTATAGATAATTTTAAAACATTGCATTAAAAACCATGCCTTAGACAGATCACTGTTAATTATACTTTCATATTTCTTCTATAAAGATGAGCTAGTCATTTTTGTATGACAAAACCTCATCTTTTGTGAGTTTTTAAACATTTAAAATATTTTTTTAAAAGACTATCATAGCAGATATGATTTCTTGAAATGGAATCTAGGACAACTCTGCCACCAATATTTCAAATCCGGACATTTCGGCCACATTTCGTTTTTTAAAGGTGAAAATGACTATCTAGACAGGATTAAAATGAAATAGAATCAATATATAAATCTAATGCAATTTACAATAGAGGTCGAATTGTCTGGTTACCATTGAAATGTGATAGCATTTATCATAAACAATTCATTAATATAAGAATGTTAATAATCTTCTGATTACTCTTCCAAAATGTTGTTTTATGGCAGTAACTCACAAGAATCATTTAAGCTATCATTAGCTTTCTCATGAGTGGATGACCATTTAATAATTTCTGGTGCCATAAAGAAAATTCTTACTAATTCTTGAGTAGTTTGTATGTACCAACATGAAAAATAATTTGATTTTTCACAGCCTTTGCAATAGAAGTTATGATGATTTCATTGCAAATAGCTAATGGTTATTAAGTTTTAGATATCCAATGTTTATGATTATTATTTCATAGATAAGTCTTTAGTGCAATCCTGAATCTGAAGAGTTTTACACTCCATACTAAGAATTCACATCAGATGATTTCATAGTTGTTTCTCTTTAAAGCAAAAATAAAAATAAAAATTACAACCAGCACTAAATCTGATTTTCCTTTTTATTTTGCAAGAAAAATATTAATGACAAAAAAACTTTAATTCTGAGCAAAGCGTGGGTCTATGGTTGGCTTTGTGACAAATCAGGTCCAACCACGATGACGACTATCAAAAGATATGCACTTTTTTTTTTTTAGCTTGAGATCACATTTTTGTTTCACTCAGCAGCTGTCGCTTATGATTGAAATTTAGTATATATAGAGAGGAGGTTAGATCAATCTCTCTTTTACTCGCAAGTCTCCTGTATTGAAGAGATTTTTTTTCACAAGATTTTTTGCAAAGAAATCTTTGTCAATAGCTAGTTTCGCTTTGCTCGGACCAGTAATTTATAATATTTATTTAACTAAACCAGGTTTTTACTTTAAGTAATTTCAACTTTTTAAAAATTGTTTGCCTTGTTTTATTACTTTGGGCCAAATCAGCCTGGGTGTATCGTTTGTAAACATGTACTATGCATGTTTTAATGGAGGCACACTATTTACCCCCTCCCTGCCTCAATAAAATTTGCTTTGAAAATATAATACTATCATTTGTTTCATGTCAACAGACCATCAAAACTAACATTTTATTTTATTTTAGAAATTCACTTTAAAAAGAAAACTGTATTTTTTTTTTTCCCTGCCATTTATTAAATGATTTCATTTGTTCCTCCCTCTGTATTTATCATGCCTAATAATTTATAGCTTTTACTTATAATAAATGTACTTCTAGAACTATTGTGTTATCTTTTTTACTTTTAAAGTTTGTTTTCTCAAAATATTTCAGCACTGAGAAAATAAACACTGTTTAGGCTTATTTTACTTGTATTGTTTACCATGTTTCTAGTTGTAAGTAAAAAGAGTTGCTTTCATTTGAATAAAAGTTTTAATTTTTTATTTTTATTTTTTATACTGAGCATTATTAATTATTTGGCCATCTTTCGAAACAGAAGAATGGAACATTTTCGGTGATTTCATCCATTGGCGATTTCTGTTATGGAAGACCAATGCATAAACATTTGCTTTAAAAACTGGTTTCTGTGGAGAATTTTGTCTTTTCTTTGCAAGCACAAAACCAGTTTCTAAAGATTTTTTTTTTTTGTTATTAAAATTCTTTAAAAAAAAAATAAAAAAAAATGTTTACCTTAGTTGATGTAATTTCTGAATTTAAAGGTTTTTAATTTAAATTTATGAAAGGGCATGAATACATGTTAAACTGACAGTTGTTTTACTGATGTTTAACTTTACAAAAAAAAAAGGTAAATACGTAGTGTGAATTTGATAAATGATTAAAGTCGCCTATTTCACAAAAAAAAACAAATGACGTAATTCTCCACAGAAACCAGTTTCTAAAGCAGATTCTTATGTGTATGGTCTTTCATAACAGAAATTGCCAATGATTGAAATCACTGAAAATGTTCCGTTCTCCTGTTTTGAAGAATATTTTTGACCAAAAGAAAATGCTCACAAAAGAACAATAATTAGTCATCAAGAAAATTATCTGGTTATAGGATAGTTAATATTTGGGCTTCCCATGATGAATACTGGTGATTTGCTGATTGAAAGATTCTGAATACTTTTTCAGAGTGTGCATTTCAATTCTTTGCACTTTCTAATGTAGACTAGTTTTGGGTATCATAAAAAGAAAAACATGCCATATGTTGGGAAAGAAATTTCAGTTTTTGCAAATATTTTGAACAATTTGTAGTCCACTAAATTTAGAAAACAAAGTCTGAATACTATTTTGACTACAATGAACTTAAACATGCAAGAAAGTTCTGACAAATAAATCATAAACACATGGAGAAAAAAAGAGAAATACTTGTTGAATATTTGAAATTTAATCATCTGATATCACTTTGAAATTAGTTGGCTTGCATTATACATTGGTACATTGATAAGTCCGGAGCCTAATGATGATGAAAAAAAGCTTTTATTTTACAACAAATATTTATTTTTCAACATATCTCCTTCCTTGACAATGCACTTAATTCAGTGGTGAAGATTAATCACATAGATTGAACATTACACAGTGACAATTTCAGATAAAAATTCAACTGTCAGGCTACAGACCTATTGATTCACCCATATAGATTATCCATCTTGACTCATTAGCCCTGATTTCAATTTTTCAGATTAATTTTTTCAAAAACTTATGAATTTAAATTTTTGCTAGTAAAGAGGGAAATATGAAAAATAAAATCTGAAGTATAATTAAGGTCTTTTAAAACTTGTCTTATTCATGTAAAGCATTGACTGATCCATGTATACTTGATGTAGGTTCTGGATGACTTTAATATATATATGGAAGATTCAAACACTACACTGATAAGTAGACAAGATATACATTAACAATTTCAATACTAAACAATGTAAATCTATGTGTAGGCTAAAATCTGCCAAATACTGAACAACGTAGATCCACATATCATCCACATTTTAACATTTCTGCTTTTCTAAAAATCCTGTAGGACAGTGTTAACCATCATTTAGCCTAAGACTGGTATAGGCTTTTGAAAAGTGTTCAAAACTACCGAAAATAGGCCTAAAGATAGCGTTTATAGCTTGAAATGAGGTGTTTTCAAGGTTCCGTAACTTAAAGCATTTCAGTTTAGAAAACATTAATCATTACATTTTAAAGTCAAAAAACCAAAAGATTAGTTGTAATTTACTTTAAAAAAAAATGTAGAACAGTTGAAGGGATGATGGACATTTATTTACATTTATCTGTCATAAGTTCTTTACCCAAAATTTCTTGGAACATACTGTGCTATAAAAAGTATAAAGATCAGTCATTGGAATGACTTTTGGGATCTACAGTGTTCTGCCCAAGCAGTTTTACTGTTACACTTGTCAGCATTGAATCCATCCCCAGACATGAATTGAGATCGCTGCTATTCCCGTGAAGATCTCATGGAATGAGTGAACTTGATTGGAACAGAGTTTGGAGGATGTGCAGCTACAGATTGAAGGGAGGATTGACGTCGAGGAATAGGGCGAGATCTTTGCATGGAAATCGTGATGTCGTCACAACCATAGGCTCTTAACTGTGCTCTGAAAGGACAACAAATAAATGATTAATATCCATTTTCAGGTACATCTATCATTGGCTACACATGAAACCTGTTGAGAAAAAAATAACCATTTCATGAACGAACACTTAGAAATACATTAAAGAATGAGATTTGTTAGGTGTTTTAATGAAATATGAAAGTAATTGAAAAACAAACTTGTATGGTAATCAGTATTTGATAGTGTAGTTCATTTTTGTTTAGAATGGAACTATTTACAACAGCTGATACACTAACCCCAATCACAGCTGAATGGGATCTACCAGAAAAGTCCTGTAAAAGCACAATTGCTAAACAGTTGTAAAAGATGGAAACTGAATTGATTTAAATCATGAAATTTACTGAAAAAGTAAAGTAGATTTCTTAGAACAAATTGGTATGAAAAAAAATCTACTTGGCAGCAAAATAGTTTATAATCGGAAATAAAATTTAAAAAATTGTTTTATCTCATTTGCAGATGAATTTTATTTAATCATACAAACTTAAGCACATAATCTCTTCAGCACCAAAGCGACCCTTATACAAGAACTTGCATGAACTTCATTTCATAATAACCTATAAGGTTAGTTTACAATTAATATACTACGAGTATACACAGTAATAATAAGTCCCTTGAGTGTGTATGTATGAGTGATGATGTGGGTATGTTATTACTGTATGCTCATAGTATATAAATTGTAATTTACTAAACTTATAGGTTATTATGAAGTGAAAATAGTTTCCCACTGCCTACAAGTTACTACAGAACTGTAATACATTTTGTTAGGTCGGCAACAAAATCTTTTCATGTTCAACTTTGATATGACAACTTTTATTTCCTTAACTTTAGGTTAATATTATGTAAATAGATCCATTCATTGCTAAGTTATTAAATCATATGAGAAAAAAACAAACGCAGATCAGGATGCATGTTGTAGAGCAGTGATCAGCAAGCTAATCTTGCTGGCTGTTGTTAGTGGGTTCAATCCTCACTATTGATGGTCTGATACCAGACTATACTAAGTTAATCTACATATATAATGAACAGTGTTTTCGTGGACTCTTCCACTGAATTCAGTATTTTTTTTTCTTGAAAAATCATCTGATAGATGTTCAAATATATCCGTGAATCTTTTCACAGGGATTAACTAGTTTTAAAATAATTATTCTTTTAGTCAGAAAACACCAGGACAAAAATAAAAACCAAGAACCATAAGTTCAATACGATGTGTCCATCATCCATGGGAGTAGTAGCAGGAGGAGGAAGATGAGGATAGTCCACCTGAAGGTCTGGACCAAGTTTCTTATCAATCCAACATGATACGGCTGAGAAAATTGATATTTAACATATTAGGGACCGACCGAAAAGTGTCTTATAGAGATGCGTGGATGCATCTTAAAAAAAAAAAAAATCTTTTTTGTATGATAAGGGTAGAACTGGTAAATGTTTAAAAAAATCTCAAAATGTAGACTTGCAGGACTTGGAAAAACAAATAGAAAAATGTGCCATAGGAAAAGTTTAGAAATGCTTGTGTAGTAAAGAAACAACAATGGCAACAAGAAGGCTACTTGATTTTTTAACATTTCCTAAGACAAGCAAATGAAGCTATTTAAAAGCAGAGTCACAAAAAGATTAGCAAAATAATAGTAAGTTATGAATATTCATTCCTGAAAGAGAAATTTAAAACAGAAGATAGAATGGTGACAACAAAAGTCAATTGATTGTGAGTTAAAAAAAAAAAATGTTCATTAATTTTGGTGCAACGGAAGCAACCACAAAAATGATGAAAAAAAAACAAAAAGCAAGTGGAAATTACAGAAAGCTTTGTATGAGAACCTGTCAGTACCAAACAGGGATTAGAGCAACAAACAAAGACAAATCTTCAGTTCTTAGGCATTAAAAAACTTACATGGCTTTTCTTTCTAGAAATAAACTTGAATAATTTTAAAAGAAATGTTTTTATCCATTTCTTAGTAAAAAAAAAATCTTTTAACAGCTAATATTTGTTTTTTCACATTTAGATACTAGAGAGTAGCATCAATAAAATCATAAATGCAGACACTATTAGAAAGTGATAAATACATAATTTTTCAATGCACACATTTTGGCATTATAAAAATGTAATTATTTTGTAGTTAATCAAATACAAAAATTAACTTTATATGTTTGATAGATGACTGCATAAAAATATTTCCCATTCTTAAAGATTTATAAATGCAATTTAGCAATAAAATAATTATGCAAATTATATTTGTGAAAGCTATCAAATCAAAATGCTTTATAATCTATTTGACAAGTCAAAATAAAAAGACCCTGAAGTAGTAAAAAGTAACTGGGTCAAAATAGAATTTGATGTGGAACTACATCAATACCAGTAAGAATAACATCTCAAAGCAATTGAAATATCTTTAATATTAAAATCAAAACAAAATTGGCTTTATTAATGCAGATAAAAACTCAAATATATGAATTATGTGGATCTGATTTTGAGATAAGGAAGTGTTTGTTATTTCTAGGAAGAGAACCATGAAACTAACCAGGAGCAAGCTGAGACACAGAGAGAAAAATATTGTATTTACACCTTACTACTTGGGAGGACAATTCGAGCTAAGTATACCCAGTCCTGTTCCTCCCTTGCTGGGAGAGCAAGGACACACAGTAGACAGAAAATTGCTGCAAAATAATATACAAAACTAGTTACAGTGTCGTTGGAGATGGGAAATTTATGATCAGATGTAAAATAGCACTTCTGGTTTGTAAATGTTGAAAAGGAGGATAAGAATAAAAATACAATTCAGCAATCTTTGTTTTCCTGTAAAATGCTAGTTTTTCTTTTGAAATAGTTTTTATCTTCATTTAATTATGAATCATGAATGCATAGACTTTACAAAAAAGTGTTGAGAGGTCATGAGAAATACTTTTTTTGATTCAGCTTATCAAGATGTTCTATTTTACTAAACCTTTTATTAGCAAAGTAACAAAACATTTTTCAGTTTGATAAAGTTGAAATTTAGACATAGACTAGTATAAACTAACTTTGACTCTACTACAGATTTCTATACTACAACATGTACAAAGAGATTATAAACCAATAAAATTTTGCTTAACCTGATGCCAAGATCAGTGACAAAGATGCAGAAAAATGAATGTGGCGAAGAATACTTTCTTCTGAATTAAACGTGTGTTATATACTGGTATATACAGTATGCATGTTAAGTCGACTTTTAAAGCATCAAGTATTTTTTCTAATGGATCATATTGAACTTGACACTGATGGACACAATGCTGCCTTAAATTGGAGAGTCAACTTATCTGGTGAATATTGGACTAAACTTGAATTAATACCTTAGTTTTGGGGTCAACTTATTTGCTGGCATATACGGTAGTCATCTATAAATATATGTGTGTTTTGGTGTGTTGAGATACTGGCATGGAGACCAGTAATTTTTTTTAAGGTTACATACAAAAGATATAAATCAGATAAAGTGAGTCTAGATTTTCATACTCAAACTAATCAACAGATAACAGCAAACCATCTGAGTAGAAATGAATATCAGTATTAAAAATGTAATTTAAGTCTTAGTATTTATTTGGGACAGATTAAGAGGGAGAGTGTCACAAAGCATTGGATTAATATCTACAGCATTCAAACTCGAATGTTGGAGGTTTATTACAAGATAAAGGAAAATTAATTGTAAACTAAATCAAAATATGGCTTTTCTCATCAATTTGTTTTCACAATAAGTTATATAAGTGTCAACTAATAATGGTAACAGGTCTGCTTAGTCACTCAATAGAAACTGTCATATTACCAACATCTTTTGGCAGCATGCCATGTTGGGGGGTGATCAATTAAAAAAAAGGGGTGACAAATGAATAAGTCACTTCTCTCACCTTTATTCAAATTTTTAAAAACAAGCGGGCACAAACTAGGGATCAATTTAGCATAAACTTACATTGTAAATTGCCCCCCATTTGGGGGGGGGGGTTAAAAATTGTTTTTCTAGGCATAATAAAGAATAAATGTTGCAATTTTCAGCCCTATAGCTCCATTGGTTTGGCCTGTATGCATGATATAACATAGCAAGCCAGACCGAGTTGAAAACTGAAGAAACCTATTTTGACAGTTTTGGTTGAATGTTTCTAATAGATTACATAAAACCATTTAGTTTTATCTACCATCTACTAATAAATTGGAAAAACGATCATATTTTTATATTTTCCTAATATTTATAGACATGATATGCAGAGTTGGGCAGAGTAATAACTATTTTCCAATTTAAAAAGGATAATATATGAATTGAAGAACATTTATTCCATCCTTTTGCTGTCACGCTTACACATTCTTTAAAAACCTCCTATTTAAAAGGTATTGAAGAAATATACTCATCTCAAAGTAATTAAAAACTAACCAAAGTCCGAGTAGAATCCAATGCACTGAAAATTGGTTTTGCAAAAGAATGACCACAAGAGCTGTTTCATAAAACTGTTAAAAAAAAACTTCAAAAAGGTGATAGAGCACTAACAGAACTCATTGGAACCCTGATTTAAAATGTGCTTTTATGATTATGGAAGTTAATAAATCCCTCACTACAGAGTGTTTGCACAACACTGTAATCTTGCCCTATTATTGCCTAAAATTTTAAAGATCAGATGTTAATAGAAGTGCTTCATCTTTGAGAATATCATTGCAAGAAAATAAATTCAAAACTAAAGGGGTCAACCCCAAAAAGCTCATTCTAATATTTTATGCATAAAAACTATCTGAAAAAACAAACCAACTCCTTATCATCAGTTTTTGGTATATTATCCTATCCTGTAATAACCATTGTATAATTTTGGAGATTCACATCCATAACACTCAAGCCATGCTAGATATCAGAAACAACATCCAAGTTCCAAACATGGAAGGGAACCAACCCAAAGTATCTGAGATCATTTGTTTTAACTGAAACTTTCTTCCAAAGAATCAAAAACTGTATAAAAATGTTTGGAAGAAAATGTTCATGTCTTTTTATGATTATTCATAATTCAAATCAACAATTTCACAATGATCAAGAATTTTCCTGTATTTGGTTTCATTTGGAGTAATTTCCTTGTTTTTTGTTTTTTTTAATAACATTTGGGCTGATGTACACTTCAGCCTTCCTTGGTGTAATGTATTTTAGAATGTGGAGGAATCTGAGGAGGTATGCATTTCCCTTCCTATACATATCACATCCTCTTGGAGTTGTCCTCCGATTCATATGCTGAACTGGTGACAAGGAAATTAGTCCAAATGAACCAATATACAATAATTACAATGTCTAAAAAAAAAGAAATCAGACAAGAATTTCAATTAAAAATTGTTACATATGAAATGTGTTTTTTTGAATAGTAAGATGATTGATGATATAAACAACAGAAAACAGTAAATATTCAATCAAAATATGACCCATTTGAAACAATAACCTTTTCCCAATGATACTCTAATGGTAATATGCCATCTCTATAAAATTCTTTAGGTTTAGTGGTCATAAATTCAGTAAAAGCTGAAATTATGGTTTCCCTATTATTGAACCTTTTATTACAGATATGAATTTCAAGATACTTCTAAAGATGATAATCTGTAGGAGAAATGTCAGGTGAATATGGAGGATCCTGCAAGACACCATATCCCAATTACCTAAGCTTAGTCAGTCAGCTGAGAGGTGTGGGACCCATTGGCATAAAAACTTTGATGAGAAAATTAACTTTTATAAAAAAAAATATTTTTCTTCATGTGTAGATTTCTACTGAAAAGTTTTGTTCATATTCTCTGTTATATTATATAATAATGCAAAGTAGTAGAAGCAGTAGTAGTTACCATCGAACGCACGCACACACAGACACAAAGTTTGCATTACCCACTTCCTCTCTCTTTCTGTTATCTGTAACTGACAACACATCGCAAATAAATGTTAACATTAGGAGCAACAGAATTATTTTTTAAACTAAAAGCTAATAAAAAAAATTGTAAACATTTCAAGTGGTTGAAAATGTATGACCAAGAAATTTATAGAGCACACGGTTATATTTTCAAACAAAATTTTAAATATCACTGAAAAACAAGTTTTGAAGAAAACAGCATTCAACATCAACATAAAATATTCAAGTGCTGTAAAAGTTTAATTATAACAAATACAGCATAAAATTCAGCAAATGTGAAGAAAAGAATAAATGCCAGCAAGTATTCGAGAAAGTGTTTATAATAAGACAGCAATATATTGATGAATTTTGGCAGAGTAAAAAATCTGTCGATAAAAATAAGCAGTGCCCTTATGCTGGCTATGGCTTCAGCCATTCATGCTTTGGCTCTACATATCACATTCCTACTTACTCGGCCCGGTCGATATATGAAATAGACTTAGAAGCGACTTCACCATGCGCTATTTTATCCATAGCTGGGGGGAAGATGGATTCATGCCTTTCCCAACGACATTAATGTGAAGTAAAAACAAACTGACCCAGCCAGTTTGAACTCAGCCACCCCACACCATATATTGCTTTTGTTAGTCACTATCAACAGATATATTCTGTTGATAGTGACTAACAAAAGCAATATATATTTTCTATAGTTTTGAGAAGGGGCGGGGGTGGTGTGAGCCAAAACATTGTTTGAGTGTACTAACTGGCAGGTTGTGCGATCGAATCTTTGCATGAGTGTCGCACACCCTCAGGCAGGTTTGTGCACACTCCCAGACAGGTCAACAGAGGGCTTCAGACTAACTTTATTCACAACTGTCCCGGAAAACAATTTTAACCATCCCCAAAAAACAATCCTCACCAAATTAAAGAAAGAAGTGATATAAAAAAAAAAAAGAAAAAAAAAGAAATTAGAAAATCACTTCTGTTCCAAACACATTTTTACCTTCCCCAGGATGACAGGACAACGTTAATTTCGAGCCCTTGGTCTGTTGATAGTGACTAACAAAAGCAATATATATTTTCTATAGTTTTGAGAAGGGTCATTAATATTCAAATGGTTCTTCGGACGATTGAACTCCTTATCAATTAACTTTGTATCCTTATAGGCAACAACATAAGCTTAAAGGTTCTAAACTCAACTGATGGACAATCAACATTTGTCATTTTGGAAATACGTGTTCTTCATTCTGCCTCTCCTTATTAATTTACATACACATAAATATATTGCTTTTCAAATGGTTCTTAGGACAATTGAACCCCTTCTTGTTGTTTGTGTTGTAAACACAATGTTTTGGCCGATCCATTCTTTGGCCTTCTTCAGGTGAAAAATCCGAGTGTGATGGTTAAACAGAAGTTATGTTTAAAGGGGATAACCCTTATAGCACAGGGCCCGGGTGTTTCTGTGTCTTTGTCTTGTTGGCTTTGGAAGCCACTTCTCAACAGACCTTTAAAAATAAAAACATCTGTTTACCCCATCACACTTGGATTTTACACCTGAAGAAGGCCGAAGAATGGGTCGGCCAAAACGTTAGCTTATGTTGTTGCCTACAAGTCTACAAAGTTAATTGTTCATCATGAGGCATATCCTGGACATTTTATAAGCTGATAGTGTTTATCTCTTCAAACTATTTGTGGATACTTTGGAGTTTTATTCAATAACTAGCAGGGAATCCCAGCGTTGCCCGGGGGAAAAAAATAACTGAACATTTGACAATACAGAAATAAAACATGTTCTTTAATAAATGTCTTCTTACACAACACAACCAGGTGGGCGGGGGTGGTGTGAGCCAAAACATTGTTTGAGTGTACTAACTGGCAGGTTGTGCGATCGAATCTTTGCATGGGTGTCGCACACCCTCGGGCAGGTTTGTGCACACTCCCAGACAGGTCAACATAGGGCTCCAGACTAACTTTATTCACAACCGTCCCGGAAAACAATTTTAACCATCCCCAAAAACAATCCTCACCAAATTAAAGAAAGAAGTGATTTAAAAAAAAAAAAAGAAGAAATTAGAAAATCACTTCTGTTCCAAACACATTTTTACCGTCCCCAGGATGATAGGTCAACGTTAATTTCGAGCCCTTGGTCAACATAGTCTGCACAGCTTTTCAAGTCACCATTATTAAAATGTTTGAAAGTTGAAGTTTGGGTTTAAGATTCTGATAATATGAAATTTATAAATCAATTTCTTTCCACCCTAAATGATATTATTTTTTTTCATAAATAAGGAAGTAAACGAAAGGAATTAATGGAAGTAACTGAATACTTCAAAGGTGTACTTCTGTATGACGAACAGAAAGTAACGGTCTAGTTTAGCATTATAGTTACAATGTAAAGAGAACCCTGCTCCTGAAGGCTTAAAAAATCTTCTTTTTTTTAAATTGAAAAATGTTTTTGAAAAATAGAAATGTTTCAACATACAAAGGTTAATACAATTATAACAGGTGAAGGTGAATGAAATAATTTAAAAGTTTCCGAAAAATGGAAAAGTTTATAAAAAAAAACATTTATTGTTAATGAAGGTTAATAAAATGATTTAAAAAATACTTTGAAGAAGAAAGTGTTTATAATAAGTCAGCAGTATAAAAAAATGATTGAAAGCAAATAGAAATAAGGAAAAAAAACTTTAGAAAAAATAAAAAACGTTTTAAAAAAACGTTGATATAAACTAAAGAGAATGTGAAGGCAAACCCATTGTAATAGTACTACTGCTGATAAGACATCAAGAATTTGGTGAGAAATTTGACTGCTGCATTCAAGTATGTGTTTGTGCGTTCATCGTTAGAACATCTGACTGCTAATCCATCTGTCTGCAAATCTGAGTATGGTCATGAAAAATTTTAAATATCTCTTTGCTTCTATTTCATTCATGTGTGCACACAAACATACACCAAAATTTATATATATACATAAAGATAATTGAACATATCTTAGTTTTATAAAGGATTAATGAGCCTCATTTATCAAACACACAAACTATAGCCACCAGCCTAATGAACCAACAAAACATTAACCTTAATGTATTCAAGAAACATTTGCTTGTATGCCTCTATGTGTGTGTG
>VCCN01003143.1:4070656-4087130 GCA_006491835.1 Architeuthis dux
CACTCTGATTAAATATTTTCAACAACATATATCGGATTTCTCTTACAAAATGTATACAATCCTCTTGTTTATGAATGTATTTCTCTCTCTCTCTCTCATTATATATTAGAGAGAGAGAGAGAGAGATAGACACCCACCCACATATGGGTAATAAGCAATGTACATGAATTTTACTGATAAATAGTGAGTGAGGCAAAAAGTTTCTTTTGTGTATTCAAGAAGGACATACACAATAACGCGTCTCATAAAAACTGATGTGACATGCTGTGCTCATTTAAGAAACTTTTAAATAAATGAGAAAAGACAAATGGATCTGATGAAAAAATGATAAACAATTGTGGATGATAACGAAAAAATTACCCCAAATCATTATTTTAAAAAAAATTTGAATGAGACTATGTTAGATTTTGGCTAGAATAAAACTTTTAATAAAAGTTTTCTGTATTCCATTTGACAATTTCTGAAGCAAGACAGAAGTAAGAAAAACGTAGATGTCTAAATCAATTTATTACCACAATAATAACTGAACCCTCCAATTGCTGAATCCGTGGTAATAATAAAAGTCAATATCTTTACTTAACATGCAGCATAACAACATCTACATCATCTAAAAATGAAAGACATAATTGACAAATAATATCAATAAGCATTAGGAACAAAAAGATTATTTACACAAATACCTTGATTAGAAAAAAGCAGTATATGCTTAATATTTCTATTTGGGACCAACAGAAAAATTTAACTCTACTCAGAGTATATATTTAAAAAATCATTTAATGTTGAATATGTTGTGAAGCACATTGAATGAAATACAGCTGTTTCTTATTGACTAATAACCTCTCTACATAATGCTTTCATTGCTTTGTAACATAACATTTAAACTCTTATACAAACATTTAATTGACAGATTTTATATATATATATATATATATATATATATATATATATATATATATATATATATATATATGTACCATTCTTCAATGCATAAACAACTATCTTTTAATTTTTGCAATTAAATCTTTCATGTCACATATTCTAAGTGCTTTTTAGTTACTTAATGTAGATTTGAAATCCCTGTCAATAGCCATTACATAAATCATTCTATTATTTACAGGCATGTCACATATGTATTGTTTGAAATCAAAATGCAATCATTGCTTCACTGACTGATAGATTTAGCTGAGGATTGTAGTGTTATTCCATTTATTATAATTTAATTTTAGTAGTCCTATTCCACAATAAGATTCATGTAAGTTCTTTTAAAATTGCAGCTGTATTTAATATACATCATTTTATATAAGTACAGTTAGGAAAAATGAAAACCATTAATTTTAAGTTTGCAGCAACATCATGTCAATGTTTTTTTTTAACATCCAAAGCATTGTCTACAAGGAATTCATCCCCTCTGGTCAAACTGTAAATGAAAATTTTTACTGTGAGGTTTTGAAGAGGCAATCTGGACATTTGTGCTAAATGCTCTCTATTTAGCACAAATGTCCAGATAAGTAGAAGAAGAACGACTGGGCTCTTCACTATAATAATACACCTGCTCACCAATTGATTGTTGTTGGACAGTTTCTGGCATTCAAAAACGTGACATTCATTCCTATTCCCCTCTATTCACCTGATCTTACCCCTGTAACTTTTTTTCCAAGATGAAATTCTGGTTGAAACGGCATTGTTCTGATATGATTGAAGAGATCCAGTCAGAATCACAGGAGGTGCTCAATACAATAACATTTGAGGACTTCTAGCAATGCATGGAATCTTGGAAAAACTACTGAAATCACTGTATACTACTACTTTGAAGGAGACAGTGGAAACTAGGTGCTAGGGTAAGTCATTTCTTTTTCATGGTCAAACTATTATTTGCAATATTATATATAATAATAATCATTCAAACTATTCAAATAATTAAATAAAAACATAATCTTCATAAAAACTTTAAATTATTTTAAATTCAAGAATTTTAAATTCAAGAATAATAAATTCACGTAATGAATTTATTATAAAGCATCATTTCATATTGCTTTGATAGTATTTGTCAGTTAGCGTGCAAAGAAAAAACCATGCACAGAAACCAGTAGCCAGAGCAATAAAATTGATAAAATACTGCATGATACAAGATGGCGTTAGCTAGTTCTAGTGGCAAGCTGGGTTAAAGGTTAGGATTTTTCTCTGTGGAGAAAGGTTTCAGGTATTGGGGTAAATACATGCAAATATAGATGATGAAAAAATACAACTATAAGTATATGTAGTATATGAAAAAAGGCTAATAAATCGAATATGTTAAAATGTCTACTTGTGTGTAATAGCACCTACCTTGGCTGTCCTGAGCCACTTTGAGTCATAGAACTATCACTACTGTCTGTACAGCTGGTGTTCATGAGTCCCCCACTGCTTGAGCCAGCACCACTATTTTCTGCTACTGTTGCACAATTGACAGTGCTGCTGCCAGCAAAATACATACTTGGATGACGCTTCTCTTGCTGTCTTCAATCCACAGCGGAAAGGAAGCAACAAGAGAAAGAGCAAAGGATTTTGGTAATACAAAGCACAGAGAGAAAATAGAAAAAAGGGGTATCCTTTCTAACTTCATTGTAACATTGCATTTTTAGAAAAAAGTGGTCATTATATATGAAATTAACTGATTGTTCTTTCGGGGGTACATCACTTTCGTCTACATCACTTTAGCAAATATCAGTTTGGTCTAAAATCACTTTTGTCCACACAATATCTCCAAAAGTTCTCAATAAATTTCAATGACATTTTGTTGAATGGTTGGCCATGGGCTAAGGACAGAATTGATGAAATTTTGGGGTGGATCCAAGGATTTCTTTTTAATTGAGAGATATTTTTTTATTAAATTTATGGACGGATCCTGGAATTTTCCCCCTCACAATCGAAAAAAAGAATCCTTGGATCCTCCCCAAAATTTCATCAATTCTTGCTTAGCCAATGGCCCACCATTCGATAAAAAGACATTGAAATCCATTGAGAACATTTGGAGATATTGTGGGGACAAAAGTGATTTTAGACCAAAGTGATTTAGAAAAAAACTGATATTTGCTAAAGTGATGTAGATGAAAGTACTGTAACCTGTTCTTTCCATGTCTTATTTGTGAAGTATTTGTTTTAAGTTTTAAGATTGAGGATAGAAAAAGATTTAAGGCTTAGTAAGCTCAAAAATACATAAAAATGTGTGTGTGTGAACTGAAGTTGTAATGGCTTACATTGTATTATTCAAACTGTTAGCAACTTATATGTTCTTTGAGATTATTGAGAAAAGTATCGCTTTGAAATAATTTTTTCCATATTACAGTAATGTTTGTATTTTCATTGCCTTATGTAGCAATTAGGAAAATAAACTATAGCATTAGAGCGATGTTTATTGCAATGTGCAATGGTTTTAGTTTGTTTACAAAGTAGCTCCTTTCATGATGTGACAATGAATATATCTTTGTAATTTAGTAGGTGCTATACATACATATATATATGTAAAGTGTTTATATAGTTGTGAATTATTTAGCGTTTTCTTGCTGACAAAATAATACATCTCAGAGTGGTAGGTAATGGATTATTACTTAACTATAAACAAGATAATTCATTGAATCCAACTTTACTGAGCTGGACAATTGACCCCAATGTGTTGAATGTGGAAATGTTTTTGCAAATGAATCAATGAAGCCATAAAAGTTGCAAAGCCACTTATCTACAAAACATCATTCCCTAGCTGGAAAAAGCATTGAATATTTCAAGCAAAAATATGATCAACTCAAGTGTCTGCAGTTCATCTTTTCTTCTTAAAATGTTGGATCAAAGCCAATTCTCAAAGCAAGTTAGTGTCACACACAAAAAAATTGCAAAAGCAAGAATTTTATTTACAATTGGAGAAAATCTAGTAATTCCATGTGCAAAAGACATAGAGCAATAAACGACTATAGCTTTTTATGTTCAAAAAGTAACTTCAATCCTACAAGTTAATGATACTGTTAAGCAAAGAGTCAATGATATGAGCACAGATGTAGAGCAGCAGCTTTTAGAGAGAGTTGATTACAACTGATTTTTTATTCAAATGGCTGAATCAATGGATATTGCTTTCGAAGCAATTCTGCTTGTTTCTATTAAATATCCTACTAACCTTCTTACTGATAATCAAGACTTTTGGACCTTGCTAGAATTTCTTAGAAGAACAATTTCTTCTGAATGTTTCAAATTGGTAGATAATTATTTTTCCCCCAAAAAAATATTCAATGGAAGGATTGTGTTGGGGTTTGTACCTGATGGATTTGTGACTGGTGAAAAAGAAAAAGTGGTGTAGGGAAGAAAATTAAGGAAAAAGCCCCAGGGTGCCAATGGTATCTTTGCTTGTTGCATCGAGAAAACCTTGCTCTCAAAGAAATTGATCCATTTGAATGTCGACAGCAACATAAATATTTCAAATAACAATAAAGCAACACTCATACATTATATTCATAGTTCCATCATTGAATAAAAAAAAAATGACTGAAATTTTCAAATGAACAAATAAATTCAGATAGAACAGGCATTTCTTTCAGAGAAAAAATACATTTTCCTTCCAGTATCCACGAGCAGAAAACTCCTAAGCCAAGCAATTCGAAACAATGAAAATAAAAACAAAGCTATGCTGATATTGAAAGAGGCCTTCAGATAGGAATAATTTGCTGACTCACCTTGAGATTTCCTATTACCTTCGATACAGCTCTCTTTCGTTCTCTATTTTTGCTTTGTTGCAGTGGTTTTACTTCTTGATTTCATACCTTTCTTTATTCTCATCTACAAACCCTAAAAATTACTAGTTTATTATTTTTTTTCTCATGAATTCAACAAATATTTCTTTCATTATCTCAAATTTCTATACATAAGTGGCTCAATTTTTTGTTTCAATTTTTGTAAACCTCACTATTGGAATACTATATTTTGCTATGAAATTTTTTAATTTAATCACTTTCAGTGATTTTGTGTTTCTGTTTCTTTGAATGCACACTCATCAATTAGAAATGGCAATTCAAAAAGCCCAATATAATGTTGTAAATTAGGTGTCTGAGATTTAATAGCTTTAAATAAGTGTTCCCAAAATAACAATAGTAAATCTACTATAAATTATTTTAATAAGTTACATGCTGCAAATGGAGAAAAAAAAACATATATTACTAAACTTTCAGCTTAGGCAACCTAGAATAGTTAAATGGGTTGCTTTAAAGTTTATTCAGAAGAAAACTTTTGAAACTTATGTGTTTCCAATCTTTATTTAATGTTATTTTCATTTTATTTTAATTTTATGTTATGTGGTTACAACACAATTTCTACATAAAGTTGTCATATATGCTTAATCAATCCACCAATATTCTGTTAAATAATAGATAATATTAAATGACATTTTAATAAATGAAATTTATGACATTCTTGAGACATATTTTAAAGGTTTCTGCCAAAAGAATGTGTACTTAATTTTAGTAAAATGTGAATTTCCTAACCCCAGTACAATTTCTTTAGGTATGAAATATAGGAGGTTAATGTCTTAAAATTGTCTGTAAAAGCTAATAATATTGGACAGTAAAAAATGAAATGTTCTCATCAGTTTTGCTAAGATTTGGTAGTTTACTAGTTCGTCTGAGACCTTCCGTGACCTGCAGTCATAATGATTTAGTATTCACTCAGACACACACAAAGAGGGCAGATAAAATTTGTATTGTTGAGAAATAAACAGAATCACTCAAGATATTCGACTATTTTAACTCTCTACTCAACTATTTGACAAGCAGTGAAGTGAAAATGGATTACGTTCATGAAAAGTACAGTCGAGGCTTTTCCTTATATTTTATCGTATAATTAGGTTGACACAAAAGTTCCCATTGTCATCTTTTGCATGATAGTAGGGAAATATTTAAAGTGTCACTCAAGTTTACTCAGTGCTTTATTGCTTGTGCAATCGGTCAAATGTCGTCGGTCATTTACAACCCAAAGGAAGGAAAATAGATTTCACATGAACTTACAGAAAGAAACATTAGTCAGTCTTATTTTCTTGCTCGACACAGAAAAACTCATTTTTCCACTGGTGATGAAAAATGTATTCATAATAAGAATCCCAAATGAATAAAATCATACCTAGATCCAGGACTACCTGCAACATCTCAACCTAAATGGAATCTACTAAAAAGTAGTTCTTTTCTGTGTTTGGTGGGATTCAAATGGAATTCTTTATTATGAATTGTTGGAATCTAGACAAACTTACCACGCAAGGTTGCAGTGAGCAATTGGCTTGTTTGTATGACACATTGGAAGAAAAAAAACCTGTCCTCATGTTGCAAATGTGACACAGCAAATGATCATGGAGCTGGAATGAGAAGTTATTCCACATGTGGTGTATTCTCCAGACCTGTCACCTTCAGAGTATCACTTGTCTCACTACATGCAACACTCCCTGTCTGACCAGCGGTTTCAAAAAGTTCAAAATATTGAAAAATTCTTCAATGAATTCCTCAAATCAAAACCAGAATCATCTTTTATGATTGAATACACAATTTACCTGAAAAGTGATCTAAGGTCATAGAAAGCTATGGAAAATACTTTGATGGTTGAATAATGTTGCTATCAATTCCTATGAATAAAAGATTTATCAAAAAATTTGCTGGAAACTTTTGCATCAACCTAATAACATGGAGATTGGAATACCAAGAAAATGTGACTTACTTTCTTGACTCTTCATATTCAATTTGTTGTTTCATAAACATGGCATTCTTCAGCAGGTCTTGGATGTTTTGGAAGTGGACACTGCTATTCTGCATGGCGTTTACAGCACTAGAAAAAAAATCCAATATGACACCAAAAGATTATTTTTTAAGATTGGTATTTGTTGATATTCATAATAAAAATAGATTTCCATCACAATTCTTAGTTGAGAATAGGAGAGATCAAGTAGAATTCTTTGCAATATATCTTGAACATACCATAAACAATCCTATTTAGATAAATTTATTTATGACATAATATTATAAAGGTGAAAAGATCCCAGTTCTTATTAACATGTAAAAAAAAAAATGACAAATATTATTATACAATTGCTAAACAGTTCACATTATACAATAATATTTATTTGATATATTTTCATTATGTTATGACAAAAAAGTAATGCAGTACAATATTTCCTTTACATGAATCAATATTATAAAATAAAGAGAAAAATATTAATTCTTGACCATTAATTCTACAAGATTAATAATATAACATAGGAAAAATCACGTTTCATTATTTCAACTGAAATTTTGCACAGTTTGTAAGTATAGAAAGTTTATGGTGAATTAGTAATCTTTATAACTTTTAGTCATTTTATTGATTTTTCATTCATTTTTTCCTCCGGAAGTTCAAGCAGACAATGTTTACACTTCAAAAAACCCCTGAAAACCAGAGTAATGTGATAGTTAAGTTAGCATATTTAGCCCAAATAAAGTTTTTAGTATTCGTCTTTGAATGAATTTTGTTATGAAATGGGTATTTTGTAAGAATGGTAGTATGGAAATATTTTTAAAGTCAATCAGGCTATCTTTTGGCAGAGGTACCCATGATATTTTTAATCAGCTATAAACTATTGGTGATATTTGTTACTGAAAGATCATATGTGTAAATTCTAAATCAAATAAGAATGAAAGGAAAAAATACGTTTTTTAATAAATGATTTAAAGACTTTTTAAGAACAAAACAATATACATTGTATACACTCTGGAGCTGGATGTAGGCTGATGACGTCAGCACTTTAGCACTCAATTACTAATATAGAATGCTGGGAACACTTGGTGCAAGTGATGTTACAAAATATGATTCTATATGAATATTTATGTAAAATGTGTCCTACTGTATGCAAAAAGGAAATTGTTTCTTAGTCAAGCAAAATCCTTTTATACTCAGAAAGATTAGAAATCAGAAAAAGAATTTTCTTAAAATTTAAACTACTTTCAAAATAGATTATGTTTTTATATTCAATAACAATGTTGCTAAAAACTTTGCAACCAGTATTTAAAAAATACATACTTTTTGGCATATTCTGTATCAAAGCATGCTCCTTGAACATTCTGCTGGATTTCTTGAACTTCATGCTAAAAAATAAAATGTAAATGCAAATTTAAAGGGAAAATAAACTTATCATATAACATCAAAAATTACTTTCTTTTTCATTTGAAATTAATACAAAAGATTTATGATTGTTTCTTTTTTTTGTTAGCTACCACATTTTGAAAACATTTGTTAAGTATCATTGCATGTATATGATTTTTTAAAACTGATGTATCTTCTTTCAAAAGAATTCTAAATTTGAATTAAGTTTATAATTTAAAAAAAATTCATTCCATAACAGTTACAAGATGATGAAAGAGATGTAAAATTTGGTGGATAGATGGCTGAGAAAGTGCCAATCATTTGTTCCAAAGATAGTGGAGGAATAGTCACTTTGTAAAAAAAAAAAAAAATAGTAATTTTTCAAGAGTGATAATACCAATTTCCAATACCTAGCTGAAAACCTGCATTATGGGCGTTTTTTGATCTGGTTCCTGCAGAAGGCCTTATTGAAGCCTTTTACCACATTAAGAGATCAAAATTGATTTTTGGGGTAGCTCAATTCAATACCTCTGGATACAATGCACTTAGAGGTCACAGACAGATAAACAGAATCAGACTTTTAGTATTATAGGGATAGATAGATAGAAATCAGGTCATTATTATCGGGGTGAGCGTGAACGCAGACCCGCACTTATTTTTATTTGAAATTTTTAAAAACTCCAAGACATTTGGTGAATTATAGTACGTGAGATAACCATTTACATTATCATCTTAAAATACCATAAAATTGATCTTAAAATTCTGACATTTTTTTATATTCATGAATGAATATTTCAGTGATTTTGTGAAAAGAAGACTTATGCCAATATGATGTTAAAGTTCAACCAGAAATTTCTTGAGATTGAAGCTTGAATGAAGTGTTGTTTATTTGTAATAGATCTTTGAATGAACAAGGTGATCATGTCTATTTTTCGACTCCAGGAAACATAGGTTCTTTTATTCCTTTTTATAGGGTTTTTTGTGCATGAATACAGATCAACATGTTTATTATAGGAGGTATTAAGGTAAATAATTGAAATAAACGTTTTTGTAAATCAAATGAAAAAACAAAACAATATTTAACTCCTCTGCCCACAATCACAGAATAACAGTCACATAATCTAGTCATTTTATCTATCATTTTATAATTTGAATAAATGTATATGAAGTTCTTATTAAATTTGACTAGTTTTATTTGTAAAAACAAAAATTTTAATTAGTTGTAATTTAGTTATAATAACAAAAATTGTAAAAATTAAGATGAAGGTAAAAACTAGTGAAATTCAATAATAATAATGAGTTACGATACTTCATCCAATAATAATAAAGATTGGTATGTGAAGTTCTTTTGCAAATCAATCAAGAATAAATACAACTTACCTTCTGCTCTACAAGTTGTGGAAGTGATTTTCGCACATGTTCCTGAATTCGGAAGAAGGCTAAAGATGGTTCATTGGCAATGATGTGTAAATTTTCAGAAAACTTTTCACTCACTTTGGAAATAAAATATAAAAGTAAAAGAAAATCATGAAAGTGTTTTGACAAACGACAAACTATCAACTTCCTATTTTCTATGTTTTTTTCTTTCTCATTTTCTTACATTTATTTAGTGTCATTTCTTATTGCTCTTATTCATTTCTTAACCTTTTCTCATCCGCATCACTCACTTTCCTTTACTTCTTCTAGAAGTTCCATCTCCTGTCATTCATATTTTTCATCTGCATCAGACGCTCTCATTTGCAGTATTGTTGCCTGCTCCCTATTTCCTCTCCTACACCCTACTTCATCTTTCCTTCCCTGACCATAAATCTCAGCATATTTCTTTGCATCAAACATTTTCACACATTTGTACATTGCCAACAACAGATTTGGAGTGTTTCTGGTTGATCACTGTAGTGAACCATGTATTGACATTAACATTAGGGGCTTCGGAATTCTGGATTGAGTACACATTTGTACAGCTGCAGCATATTGCAAACAACAGTAATATCTGCTTGGGTGATATGTTCACCGACCAGATAAGTGTGAGTCTGCAGGTAGTCATTCAGGACCTTCAGGACGTTTTTGATTTCTTCCTTCGCCTTCTCAGTTTCCTGTTTATTGAACTGAATAATACCAAGGCAAGGATATACCCAGGTACAGGTGACGGGGGGAGAATCTCATTGTCAGCATCACATACTCTTCTTTAGCTCTTCTAGAAGTCCTGTCTCCCTGCATTCATATAAGTGCCCACTTAAAGATTATGGTTACATCGTAAATAGAACCCCCCTCCTAAAACACTTTTCCAAAGATAGTTCTTATTGATTTGAAAGCACAAAAAATTCTTCCTAAAATCTTTTTTTTTAATACGGTTTACTGAGTTTTCCGTGGATCCGAATCTTAACACCCATTTTTCCATTTGTATTTGGAAAGTCCTACTGTCTCAGACACGTGACAGGGGTCCCCAAACACTTGGCGCCCCGGGCGACTGCCCATGTTGCCGGTACCTAGGGCCGGCTCTGAACGTACGTCAGATGTTTTAAAAGGTAAACACTAATTTTAGGTTATTATTATGAGTTTAAAAAAAAATAATCTCGTAGTGCTAAACAAGACTGGTTAGTGATTCAGGTTAACTAAAGAAGCTTTATTGAAAATAAGAACACAAAATAAATGAGTGAACGACACGCGTCTCCTGTAAAGGGAAGTAACAACGTTCACATCCAGCCTTAACTATCATTCATATATCTATTGATGCACATTGCACAAATCAGAAAATTACAACCATCAATAAACTGAACAATGCAAACACATTTAGAAAGCATTTTCTCAAGGCTTGTACACTTCTTTCCCGTTAGCGATCGAGTAAGTCTGATATTAATTGTTAATGCTGCGATCACCAAAAAATGAAATCGACAATTATCTCAGGCAAAAAATTAGTTGTTAATAAATTGACAATTCACATCACATGCTACACGCACTCATTATTACTTACCTCTTCGGGCTTTGTGTTCTAATTCAGGCTCAACATTTTCCCTAAGAACAGGTGTACCTCCACTACTTGGCACTCTCCGCAGTAAGCCGTCACTTCCTAAAAAAACAGGAAAGAAGTGGCCTTTATTTACCAAAACCAAATTATTGGGGGAATCAAACAAAAACATCTGGTAGGCTAAGTCGGATAACCTTTTTTTGAAATTGTGATGATGATCGTCTGAACAATCAAATTACTCGGTTGTTGTTTTTTTAATTGAATTAAAATTTAATTTGAAGATCGAAGACAAACACTTTCCTTACAGTTTGTCAGTCCACATTTTTTCTTCATGTTAACCGACTTTAAAAAGAAACACAAATACAGACATATTGCAACTGGTTCAAAATCCCGCCCCCATAAAGCAGATCTCATTGAATTTTTAAAATACCTCAAACTTTAGAAGAGTGTTTGGTAAAATTAAAATTTAAAAAAATAACTGCTACGTTAAATTTTGTAATTGTTTATAAACTTAACTACTGATTTTAAGTTTGAACAATATAATTTACGTCTTATCAATATAATTTTTTCGGGTGTAGGACAAAATCCCCAGATAAACTCACTAGAACAAAACACCCTTAGTTCAAGTACAACGTAGGACAAAACCCCCTTGGTTAAATTGAAACATGACAAAAAAATGTAAATTGGTGACTGACAGTATTAATTTTTTTTACCTTCATTTACCTTATTTTTACTTAAGAAAATGTATTTACCTGGCCCCATATTGTAATCAATCACACATTTTTGGGGCATTCAAAAACTAAAGAATAGTACCACGTCAACACACCACCACAATGAATTTCGTGAGGTCAGAAAACAAGTGAATATTGCTCAGTTTCATGTTACTGAAGAAATCTTTCTGCGGTCAACGGTCAAGATAATATGAACCATAACAATAAACTGATTGAAATGCTGCTTGTTGAAAACAAACATCAAACAAATATCTAGACTTGTTTACATTTAAGTAAAAAGTGGGAAAAGGAACAATAACAAATATTTTCGGGGGTGACGACATTTATTTATAAATATTTAAATTTTACATTTGCAAATGTAAACGCCAATGTTTAAACTTTAAAGGCTTAGATACTGTGCACATAAATATGAATACTGATGTGTGCTTTTATATACAATTTGTATACTTCTATTCACACTAAAAGAAATGTCAAATAAATGCTATTGTTAAATGCGTGCGGTACACTACACACAAAAGAGTAAGAAGGAAATGTTTTAAAGCAAAACTAGGTTTGAAAAACATAAACAAAATTTAATGCAAAACAGCAATGACAACCCAACTAAATTATGTATTGTTTACTTGTCCCAGAATCGCGAATTCACAATTGTAAAGATGTTTTATAACAAAACAACCACATGAAAATTTGCGAGTAAAAAAAAGTGATGCACATATTTGTGCTTAGTGCTCTTGTATCTGGCATCTGTCAAAGGGCACAGGACTGCGGTGTGAGAATGTTAATTTAAAATAGAAAGGATAAACTAACGGGAAATAAATAAAACGTTAAAAGATCTGACAGAGACTGAAGAAAGGAGATGAAGCTTAGCGATCGCGTGGGATTTACATTTATTGTTGTCGGTCTTTGTGACAATTGCTATTCATTGACTGACTGGAAAATTATTCATGTACTGTACTGATCAGTGATTAGATAAGAGTTTAATTTGATGTTGGTGACTTTTGGAAATTGTTCTGAATCATTGTATTTCTCCATTCATCATTATGTTTAACTTAATAAAACATAACAACATCATAACAATAAAATTGCCACTCTTTTCTCAGCTATCTTACCTTGCATTTCGCCGTGTAATTGAATCAAATAATTCATTCCATTTTCCATATGTAGAAAGAAGGTCGGACATTAATGTCGTAGTTTACTCTCAAGAAAGAGGAGAACAGTTTTCTTCTTTATGATTTGTTTGCCTGTCAATAAATGATAAAATGTTAAACCAGCTTGACTGTAAAGCTATTATTGTTAATATTCAATGTGATGATTGTGATATAACTAGTAGTCTACGTGCACCTGACAATGCGATCACCATCATCCTCATCATTTCTTTTGAACCTCCTCCTCTCTCTCTCCTCATGATTGGTTTGTTTTCTGGAGATCGAACCGTTGTGCTTGATGCAAATTCATTCACTGTTGGTAATTCTCCCAAATTTATGTTTTCATAGTTACAAATTTCATCAGAATTTTATAAAATAGTGGTTTTTAGACGCTGAATTTTATATCTAGATTCCGATTATTGGACACTGACAGGACAGTATTTTAAATTTTTTTAAAAGTGACTTTAATTTAATAAAAAATAAATAAATAAAACAAATAAAATCTGAACAAAAAAACCCAATATGGTAAAAAAAATAAATGCTTCTTTAAAACTTGCGTGTTCTCTGTTATGTTTTTAAGAAGAGGAAAGTAATATGCCATCATTTCACACAAATACAAAATTCTTACATTATTTAGATTCGGAGTTATGAGTATTTAATTTTTTCTGCAAAAAAAGTTGATTTGCGTGGTTGTCAAAAATATGAACACATTTCATTTCGTGTTTTTTGGGGTTTTTTTTACGATTTATGTAGTGACCCGCAAGCCGCAAAGACAAAATCTGCTAACAGTCGGATTTTAATTTTTTTTTTCTTTCCCAAAATAATCTGGATTCATTAAAGTTTATAGTTTTATTGAAACGAACTACTTTCTGGTAGAAATTTCGCATTTTGTTAAAATTGTTAATATAATTTATTCCTTCATTTTTGTCACTTGAAAAAACAACTCATAATTAAAAGGAATTATATCTCTTTTGCTTTCTAAAAAAAAAAAAAAAATTCCATTCACAGGGAGATTGAAAACATTGTGACAAAAGTGTCTAGTATAATTGAAACTAATTACTAAAACTAATTTGCTTAAATTGATTTTTTTTCGTTTTAAAGGATCTGTAAAAATAATCTTTTATGGTTGTATGTGATTTTTAAGGCAATTTAAATTAGATTTTTCTCTTATCACAATGTCAAAATTGTCTTGTTTGGCTACTACTACTGTTCAATTTTATTTGCTAACTTATACTTTAAAGTAAACTTATGTAAAAAAAAAAAAAAAATTCATGCTATTGCTAAACTTTAGACATTTCAAAAAATATTCTATTCAATTTATTCGAATCATTTTATTTAAATTGAGTTTTTAAATTACGTTTAAAAATGTCGTTTTATTCTTTCACCTCATGTTCAGGACTGAAATCTTGTTATTAAATATACCGATAATTGGAAAAAAAAAAAATAAAATAACGGTCTAATAATATGAGTGGATTAAAAAAGAAATTTAACATGTATGAAGGTCTAAAAGTATAAAACGAGTAATTCACTGACTTGCAACTTGACTGATAGAACATCTTTTGACTTAAATCAATCTTTGTTTTTTATTGGATGAAGTGTTGTAATACATTATTTTTATTAAATTACCTTCATCAATCCAGGAAGTTTTCGTGGCCGATTGGTAAAAGCAGCTAGGCGTAAACTAGTCTTGCTCTGGCAATGAGGGTCTGAGTTCGATTCTCAGTGAAGGCTTACTCTTTATTTCCTATTGCGCTGTTATTCGTTGCCATAGAAACAGTGGCCCGAATTAATAAGTTGTATAAAAAAACAACTAAAATTAGGATGAAGGTAAAAACTAGTCGAATTTAATAAAAATAATCTCTTGACTTGACCTCCGACATGTGTTTCTTCAATTTGAAACGTTAAAACGGTTCATGTGCATATAATTTGGTACACTTATAGCATTAAAAGGCATTAAAAAAAATGGATATCGAGCCATCATGAATTTTTCTTCTTTGAATAAAGTACAACTCAGTTTCCTTTTTTGAATAAAGTACAACTCAGTTTCCTTTTTTTAAAATAGCTGATTCATAAATAAATACATTTACTGCAACCATATGGTCCCATTAGATACATCCTAACATTATTTTGGCAATCATTTTTAAAGCATTGTCATTGTTATTGTTATTATCATTGATAATATTGATGATGGTGATCGTGATATTGATGATGGTGGTGGTGATGATATTGAAGATGGTGATGATATTGATGATGATAGAAATGATGGTGGTGGTGGAGATGATGATGATGGCAGTGATGATATTGATGTTGTCCAGTCCAGCTATGTTTCCGGCAAATGTAAGAAGTGTTGTGTTAGGAACTGCAAGTGCAAAAAAGCTGCCTTAGACTGCACAGCCTTCTGTTACTTATCATCATAAAAAAAAGTATGTGGGTAATTTGTCAATTGATTTAAGGATAAAGAGATTTTTAAAAAAACTCTGAAGATGGACTCTCATTTGCCATATACAAATAGTTACAAACTTGGTTACAACTGAAATATATCCAAGTTTGTAACTATGTCTCTTTCTCTCACACACACACATACACATTTTATTCCAACCATGCTTATGAATGTTAGCAGCATCATAATACCACATCCCAATGCGGACACAAAAATGTGGTGTCCATTTCAGGATGAATTTACAGTGGAAATCAAACACGCTTCTGCCCACCATTCTTGGGTGTGATTTTCAAAATCTAACTTGCTAAAAACCTGCTCCCAGTAGAACACACAGGAAATTTCATGGGTATATGTTGTTTGGTTTTTGCGTTAGGCTATCTTTTTTCAAAATATCTCCAATTCTCTAAGGTGTATACAAATAATTCTTATATTAGATTTTTCTTCAATCTTTCTTCTTACTAATGACACAAAGATTCCGAACATAAAATTAAATTTCATATGATTTTGACGTTTTTTTTTCATAAGGTGTCAATTTCCAGTATGTCCAAGGCTATACCTATCTCTAGTTTATAATAATTATAATAAGATTTGAACTAGAGATAGGTATAGCCGCGGACATACTGGAAATTGACACCTTACAAAAGAAATGTCAAAATCGTATGAAATTTAATTTTATATTCAGAATCTTTGTGTCATTGAATATAAAGATTATTTGTATACACCTTATAGAATTGGAGATATTTGGAAAAAAGATAATATAAAAAGTTGTAGCAATGTAAACAAAAAAATGACACATGATAATTTGCATTAGAAGATTTTCTTGAGAACACGTAAAATTAAAGATTTTACCAAAAATCAACCATTTATTGGATTTATCTTTTTTTCATTTTAATCTATTTGATTATTTTTTTGTGAGATAATGACTTTTTCACATATCAAAAGATAGGTCCATGGCAAAGTAAATTCTGTTTATCTTTTTGAAAAAAAAACCCAGCTATGGAGATTTGTTATGAAACCCTTACTTACTTACTTTTAAAAAACTGAAAAGATAAAGTAAAATATGCTCTTCTTAGCAAATAAA
>VCCN01003143.1:4092044-4115268 GCA_006491835.1 Architeuthis dux
ACACTTGCTGCATACATAATAAATCTTGAAATAATCGATTGGTGAAAACCCCAGGTTTCTATCTTCATTAGTTTCTGAGTTATTAATCTTCAAAAAGCGTGACAAACAGGTTGGGCAGGGCTGGATCAGTTGGGTCAGATCAGCTCCTTTTTTACAAAATCTATATGAATGCTATAGAATGCCGAAAACTGCTTGCTTCTATCTTCAATAGTTTCCAAGATATGTGGCAGTTCTGTGACCAACACATTTGATAAGAGTGACCTCGCCTACGGCTCTACAGGTAGATTTTCAAGTGGCTAATGTTATTTTTATATCAACTAACCCTTGATGAGTCCCTGTGCAAAAATTTGATGAAAAACATGTTTCTATCTTCATCAGTTCCCTAGTTATTAAACTTCAAAAAGCGTGATGAACGGGTCGGGACGGACTGAGTTGGGTCAGGTCGTTTAAAAAAAAAAAATCTATATGAATTCTATGAAATGCCGAAAACAGCATGCTTCTATCTTCAATAGTTTCCGAGATATAGGGCAGTTCTGTGACCAATAGATAAGAGCGACCTCGCCTACGGCTCCACTTGTTGATTTTCAAGTGGCTAACATTATTTTTATATCAACTAACCCTTGATGAGTCCCTGTGCAAAGTTTGGTTCTTCTATCACAAAGTGAATGATTCGGCCAAAATTTGCAGCTAGCCCCACTACTTTGAACCATGCTCTCTAAATGAATTTATATCATATATATTCAAGACTGATCCATGATAATGCTCAAACACAATTGCAAGTTAATTAAATTTTAGTCACCAAAAACATGTCGATCTATAATTACAAATAACTTCAAATAATAGAATCAGAATCTGAAATTGTAACATGTTGGTCTTTGCATTCAATATTCCTATGAATTCACGCAACTTTGAAAAGATTTTCATTCACAAAATGTAAAATAAATAAGAAAAATTGTAAAAATATGTTAAATGTCTGAATTTGATGCTAGGAAATTATAACTTATTACTTACTTTTAGTGAAATAAAAACAGGAACAAAAATGTTACAAGTGAATGAAATCATTTTTATGCAACAAATAAAAACAAATGAAAGTTTAATAAAAAAATTGAACAGGTCTGGTAGTCAGTCAATAGAAACTGTCAAACCAACATCTTTTGGCAGCATGCCATGTTGGGGGTGATCAATTAAACAAGTTTGAATTTTCAAAAAAAACAAAACAATATTACCGGACACAAACTAAGGGATCATTTTAGCATAAACTTACATTTCCTAAAAAAAACTATTTAGGGGGTAAATTATTTTAGTTTTTTTATAGACATAAGTAGTAAATGTTAAATTTTCAGCCCTCTATCGCCACATGATACATACATAGCCAGCCATACCAACTTAAAAACTGAAGAAACCTATGTTAACAGTTTTTGTGACGGTTTCTAACAATTGTCTATAGTTAAGCAAAAAAGAATGGCATTCCAAGTTTAATCCCTTAAAAAAACCCCCAAAACAACTGTATTTATTTGTGTGTAATATGCACCGCAAAATATGTGCAATGAAATCCTGGAATCCCTTGTGTATAATACTCACCGACTTTTCCTTTGTATCATTTCATGCTGTCAGATGTGGAAATTGCAGTGGCCGATCACATTACAATGTATGGAAAAAGGAGTGTTTAGTCAGATTTGTTGTAATTGCTGAATAAAATACTGAATGAAATCATATTTGCATCATTACTAACTGGAAAAGTTCACACATCCTAAACGAAACCAAAGGAAAATTTGCAGTTGACAGTTACCGTTGTAGGCCATGCAGTCAAGTGCAAATCACATGATCTCCGATGTGGGCAGCCGTGCACATCGACCTTTGTTTGTAAACATTGTGCAACAGGTATCAATATTGCACGAGAAACATAAAATTCAGATTCTTTTATTCTTAAATTCATGAACCGCTTGTAATTGACAGTGGAACTCTTCAATGAATAGCATAAAAAATAATGGAACTCTTCTGTGAATTGAATTAAAAAAATTTTTTAAAATTCACCCAATGGTCAAAGGGAGATAATTTTAATCAGATGTTATTTCCCTTGATATTGACATTCAATTTTTCTCATATGAATTTAAGAGTTAATGCATACTTGTGAAATATAACAAACATTTATTATATTATCATTATCATAGAAAAATGTAACATTATTATAGTGATTTAAACTCTTTGTTACACATTAGTCAGCTTGGACAATAGATATAACTTACTTTTGGTCACGCTGTTCCAAATATGGCCACGCGCTTGGCCGGGAAAAAAAGGTAACATTTAGTTTTTGTGTATAATGCGCACCTCTAATCTTTAGAATTTAAAAACTGGAAAAAAAGTGTATTATACACGAATAAACACTTCTGAGAGTTACTGAATGCACTATATAAAAGGCTTAGTTTTTTCAGCTGTCGATTCACAGATCCAAATTATTTTATGGTAGAAAATAAAAGATTAATTATCTCTAGATTATAATTGAATGCATTTCAATTTTTTTGCTCATGTTTAAAAACATTTTCACATTGATTTTTTAGATGAATCCAAGCATCTCTATAAGACACTTTTCAGTTGGTTGGTCCATAATATGTTAAATATCAATTTCCTCAGCTGGATTGATATGTAACTTGGTCCAGGTCTTTGGGTGAATCATCCTCATCTTCCTGCTACTACTACACTAGTAATGCTAAATATCAATTTTATCAGCCATATCATGTTGGATTGATATGAAACTTGGTTCAGACCTTCAGGTGAACTATCCTCATCTTCCTGCTACAATGGATGGTGGACGCATCGTTGAACTTATGGTTCTGGTTATTAATATTTTAAGTATTATGAAATGAATTCAACCTTCATCTAAACAGGGTTTTAGGTGAATTTGTCTACAACAATTCATCTACAGATATAATTTATCTACAAGACTATATAAAGGTAAATTAATGAAAAACACACACAAAAATATGTATGAGTGTATGTGTATGTATGAGTGTATGTGTGTGTGTCCATGTGTATATATATGTATGTGCGTATATTCATTTTATATCTGTAGATGAATTTTTGTAAATAAATTGTATCTGTAGATATATTGTTTTAGACAAATTTACCGGACACCTCTAAAGAGGAATGGTAATAGTAGTAATATTCGCATAGAAATGAATTGCTTAAATGTATTCATTAACTCATCAATATAGAATTATCAATATTTACTGGTTTCAAGAGCTGCAATGAAAGGAATCACATCACATAGATAAATGTACGTGCACACATGCATGACATAATTGTGGCTAGGTAAGAAAGAATGTGTTTCAAATCAGGTTTATTTTCTACTGATATATAAAAATAAAATGATTACAGAAAAATACAAATGAATATGTAAAATTGAGAATCCTATAAAAATGGAATAACTTCATCTTTTAGAATAAAACTTTGTTTTTGTTGGATTCCTTTGGAATTTGTGGGAATATAAAACAAATCAATTGTAATTTACACTTTTTTCATTTGTAATCCAATAAAATATCCAATAAGATTCCAAATAAACGGAGGTCAAGTGTATTTACTGTATCAATAGTTGAATGAATAATGATTACTCATATTTTTTTTTAATCATCGATAAAGAGAGTTTTAAAAAAAGTTTTGGAAGCAGAACAAAAATTCTATTTTGGGAGGTAAAATTGAACTTTGCTCAATCACATTACAAGATGCTTTATAACAACAAGAAAATTGAGTAAATACAGGAATGATGAATTGAAAAAAATGATTTTAAAAACCAGAAAATTCATTAGGAATTTGATTATGCTAGCTGTAAAAATATATTCAATTACAATGAAAAGAAAATTTTCCAAAATATTTCAGCCCTTGTATCTCCAATGTCATACAAAGTTATGATATACAGTAGTCCCCCTTTATAATGAGGGTGTTGGGGTCCAAGAAAGACAACTGCTTTATAACTGAACCGTGGTTAATCAAAAGTCAATTATAAGTGCCAAACATGTTCACTGGTAAATGAAGGTGTTGTTTTCGTCACAAAAAATTCAAAGAAATTATGTGTAAAACACTGTAATTATATGTTGATTGATTGCAAATTGAAGAAATTTTATTTATTAAGTAAGTCTTGACAAAATTCTGTTTTTATTCACGGTTTTCTGGACGAGTGGGCGATAAAAATCTTGGGTTCCACCACCCAACCACCTTATATCGCGAACCGTGCTATATCAAACTGTACTAAATCGAGCGACTCTTGTATTGCGTAAATCAGATAATAAACTTAATCTTCCCCAAAACTTGAGAATAAATTATTGTGTTAAATTATTACCTACTTATTACCAGCCAATGTGTGTCCTAAAGATGCACAGAGGGGAGTAAAGAGAGGGAGAGAGTAGGAAGGTTGATGAAATAAACAAATGAAGGTGGGGAAAGAGACAAATATGTTCAGCAGTGCAAATTGTTTATGCAAATAGAAAATGTTTTTAATCAAAATGTTTTTATACAAATTTTGAAAGATAATGCATGGTAAGGTACTTGTAACCCAACTGATTTGATTAAATCTTACTTTTTAAAAGAAGAATGACTTGTGAAAATGTTACAGAAATTGAGAATAAAAGACAATAGGAATTAAAATTGTTTGTTACATTAAGCAATGTTACATACAGTTAGCTTTGATATTATCAACAAATCTCATGTAATTAATAATTATTAATAATATGTTATAAAATAATATAATAAACAAAAATAATTATTTTTAAATTCTCGATCTTGTTTAAATATAAATTTAACTTAAAGTTTGTGAACTGCTTGAAACTGTGGAACTCTTCAATGAATAGAATTAAAAAAATGGAACCCTTTGTGAATTGAATAAAAAAATGGGTCGCTGCATATTCACCGATAGCAAATTACTGACATTTATCGAGATGTAAAATTTCATTGAGATATAATTTACATATTTACCAAAACAACTTTTTCAAACATCTCCGTTTCTAAACATGAAAAACATAATTTGTAGATTGAAAAACTTTCCATTCATTTTTTTTTTTACGAATAATGGTATAAATATTTCTTACAATAAAAATAATTCTTATACAAGTTAACTTTTTCTCGTCACATATCGTTTTTTTTGGCAAAAGTTTTGGAAGTACCTAAATAGCTGAAAACGGCAAGGCCCTCCGCTGAATGATTGCTAAGTCTTTAATATATTTTTGTTCCAATAAATTCTTTTTAATTCTTAACCTTTTTGTAAGTTTAAAGATCTCTGTAAATATGTCGGTGAATTGTATCTCGATGAATTTTACATCTTGATAAATGTTGGTAATTTGCTGTCTGTGAATCTGCCGGCTCACAAAAAAAATTACCTAAAAGGGCAGGGGAAGTACTTTGATCCCCTTGGTTCAAGGTTTGAATTTAAGAGTTAAGGAAATAAAATTCTATTCCTTATACAAGTTTTGTTTATTTCAATACTTATAGCCAAAATAAAACCAGAATTTGCTTTATTTTATTTGCTAAGATATTGTATGGCAACTAATTCATGCTATTTCCCATATATTACTGATTTCACAGTGTAGCAAGTTTATAGTTACAGTTTAAAGGAAGAAAACAATGCATAATTAATTGCTATGAAATTCAATTGTGACTCTGCCATATATGTATTGTGTTATGAAATACACTGATTTAATTCTACTTGAATTTAAGGCAGCTGTTTTTGGATAATAAAGAAAAAAAAAGAAAGTAGGGTCAAGTTAATACTCCACTTGAAACCACTGCTCTAATGTTTAATTGTTCAATAATAAATTTTGAATATTAATTCAGCATGACTTGGATTGTACTCTCACATTTGACTATGGAAATATGAATGAGCTTAACTAAAACGTGCAGATTAAAAATTTCATGAAAATGAGTAGAGATCATGAGCATTCAGTTATTTTGGCATTGACTCAAACTTTAATCTCCACATTACCATTAACAATTCTTGTTACTTGAGGTCAATTAATCTGAACATACTCTTTGTTGGAGTTACAGACAAATCGTGTTAGGTGATCATACAAAAACCGGTGTATCTAAGTTAAGCAACACCGAGCTTGATCAATCCCTAGATGGGTGACGTCTGGAAATACCAGATAGCATAACCAACTGGGGAGGCATCCCCTGCAGCCATGCTGATTTCCAAATGTATTGGGCACTTCTTTCCTTTGAAAGCCTTCAGCATGGCCAACAGATGGGGAAGTGGAACTTGGACACAACAATTCCTCCATACTAAGCACCCAGGCATAGCAGCTAAAAGCAAGGACCTCAGAGATAAAGAAGCAATACTATCAACAGCTAATTTAAATTCAACCCAAATATAATAATAAGAGGGGGAAAAGGTTGGGTTGTATCTTAAAAGCTTACTCCTGTAAATAAGAACGGTATCTGGCGAATTCATAGCAAAATTCCTGGCCATGTCTATTTCCAGCCACTTCTATGCCGAACGAATACCCCCCCAAAAAAACATCAGCATATAAATTATTTAAATATATTTATCAAATTAAAACTACGTATTTATTTATTTTGTAAAAATAGTTAAAACTATGTATTTACTTGTTTTTCTTTTTTTAAAAGCTTTCTTTTGCATCCATTCCAAAAATTAAAAAATATACTACATGGTTTGAATTTTTGTTTTTAGTTTAGTTATGAAAGTTGGTATGTTTTATTTTTTGAAATTGTATGAATACAAATAGCAGCAAAAATATTAATACTATTGAAAAGAAATGACTCTGAAAAGTTTTTATTTTTATGTAGCATAGTAAAGTAAATTTAAAGTTAAGTACGTATTTTTAATCATTGTTTTTAAAACGTATTTTTTCAGATGTCTGAGATACAACAAACAAAACAATTAGATTTTTATAATTTTTTTTCCCTCCGAAACAAATCACATGGTATCAAATTTTTTTTTCAGTGATAATTACTACACAACTTTATTTAAAAAGATTTTATTTTACTTATTGCTCTCAAAAGCTTTGAATAACATTGTAAAAATTAAATTATTTACTTTTACTTATAAGTTTCATAGATTAGTGACATCAGATGAAAATGATTTCATCCTGCTTGCTATTTGGTAACATGACAAACAAGGTCTTAAGTTTCATAGTTTAGCGACATGAGATGAAGCTGATGTTTTATCGTTTTGGCTATAAAAAGTGGCTAGTAAATAGCAGAATTTCGCTATGAAATCCCCGATGAATTTGCCTGCTATGAATGTTCTGTAACCTGATAAGAACAGTTAATTAATGGCTATTAGAATTGTTGAAACTTAAAGGATGAACTTTATGAAAAACTAAACTGGATGTAGATATTTATTAAGTCTATTCATCAAAGTGATATAGGGGTAGGAAGATTGTGTTGCACCAATCTTATTTCCTTATTTCTGAATGCTTTGAAAATCAATATTTGAAAGCCTGGGTTTGAACATCAACCACTGGTAGTAGTGGAAAATATACAACTATCTTTTCCACAAAGTAGGCCAAACTTAACTAGTTGTTTACATGGAGATGAACTCTTATTATTGAAATGAAACTTATGTCCCCTTTGATAGCTTTATGATTAAAAAAAAAAAAAAAAAAGTATATATGTACACGTTTCAAAAATGTTTTACATAAGGATCAGAATTTCAATTTTGTAAAAAGCAATTCATAAAAGACCAATTACAAAGAATGATTTGGGTATTAAGTGATTGCAAATCTCTTCTCATTCCACGTCATTAGCTGCATCTAACTACAATTCAAGAAATGTGTGTGCGTGTATGCACTGTGATTAATTGACAACTGCCGATTGTACAAAGTTGACATTCGCTAGTTATATTAGAGAGCCCATGAGACAGTACAGTGTCGAGTTTGAAGTTTTTGGGATCAGCAGTTCTCGAGAAATCTAATAAAAATAAATTTAAAAATTACAGATTATAGATCTTTTATCTCAAATTATAGATCTAAAATATCTAAATTGGCAATAGATCTAAATTTAAATAAAAAATATCTAAATTACCAACACCGAAGAGAAGTAACCGAAATACTTTGAAGCCGTAGTTTTGTATGACGGACGGAAAATTATTTTACATGACAATTATGGCAGGCTGCTCAACACACCATAAAGTCCGGCCACTTCCAAACATGCACCTTAGGAACAGGCACTGCCCTAGTTTCATCTAATTGTAGAATTGTTTTCTCATGAGGGATTCAATCCAACAAAAACAGCTAAAATATATGCAAATCTTCTTAATAAAAAACTTAGCATAAACAAAAAGATTTATTATGCAAGATTCATTTTTGTATAGATCACAAGATATGAAATATAAAAATGGTAAAACTCTTTACAAAACTGAAAATTAGACTCACAAAATGTTATTTTACAAAATAAGTAAAAATGAAACAAGTTTTTTTTAATGCTTCATATTTTACCTTAAGGGGAATTGTTTTAATTAAAAAGAAATTATGATAAGAATTTCTAGTACTGAATTTTGAGTATTTGTTTGGGGATCAGTTTCTACATATATCTCTGGCATATTTGAGTATCATGTTTAATAATATACAAAATAGAGTCACCTTTAATCTTTTTCTGGGTTTTACGGCTGCTTTTTCCCCTAAAAGTACAGGTGAAGAGTATAGGATTCATAACAGCCATATGTCAACTTACTGTTGCATAGCCACGGGTCGGCAGGAGGAAAATCCTGGACTTGGAGAAAAAGCAAGACTGGAGACTCGTTTTATAAAAATATGAGGATATATTTTTATTCCATCAGACACATCGTTCAGTGACAGAGAATGAAGAGTGGGAGAGAGATAATGAGAGCCGCCAGACTTTTCTTAGACAGCAGGGCATACGGGTCTTTTGACAACAGGGAAATTGGTCCTGTCTTCGTCCCAAGCCTAAGTGATCTCTCTGTCTCTCTGCTTTCTGAGGGTGTCTGTTGCTTTTATCGGGTTTGAACGCCCATGCTGGTTTTCCAGCCTGCCACCTGCAGTCAGGGTTTAGTCAATATCCTGTTTATGACTTTTCAACACCTGGTGTGTCTTCTGATCCCGACACCTACTGTTTGGGTTTTTGGTTGATATCCTGTTTATAATTTTCAACACCTGTGGGTATCAAATCTGTGACCCCCGCCCACGGCTGCCTAAATATCAAATCTGAATGACTTGCGTGCGATCACTGATACATTCTCAAAAGAGTTTAAACCACATTAACTGTGGATGACAGGAATTTCAGTCATTGCAGTTCTATGGCTCAACTGCGGATGATGAAAGTTATGTTCATGTTATTGTTAGCTTGCTAAAGAGAGAACAGTGTATATGTCAGGTTCGTTTCAAGTTCTCCAGACAGGAAAGGTGAGGAGGAAAAGGTAAAAGGGCCGACACCTTGCTGAGTTGAGCTAATGACTTAGTGAAAGAAACGTGATGGATGACATTTGTTCCTTTCTCTTCAGAAAAGCAAGGAAGACATATGTACAATATAGAGGTTTAGGTAAATATTTATGTGTCATGGTATCTTATGTTGTGTGTTGCATATATTTCTCTTCACCCTATAATGGTCGACTTACACCCAGATTGAGTTGCGTCCATACTACCAGAACAGAACCAGGATGCATAGATGTATTCAGTAATATTCAGGTTCAACAGTTTACCTTTGATAACAATGATGAAAGAAGAGATATTTCCAAGACCCCATTAATATATAAAAAATAAACCAAAACTTATGTTTTGAAAAAGGAAAGGATTGTATTTGTATATACAAAGTGTCAAATATTATACACCAAAAATGAATATGTCATTATAAACAACATTTTAAAATCCTTATTTCCATTACATCAGAATTTTAAATGTGTGAAAATCATAATCTGATATCTTATTATGCATATGTATGCACAAACATACAATGATGTTATCACAGAAGATATTACATGACTAGAAATGTTTTCAGATCACAAATACTATACAATAGAAACTGTGATATGTTTGCATTTCCTATTATACATACAGTTTAAGCAATTATATTCCCAAGCAGGAGGTAATTGTATAAACCGAATCAGTAAAAAATAATTAGAATTTGAAGAAAAAAAAAAAAGAAAAAAAAAAAGATTCAAATATCTAAATTTTTTACACATGATCCAATTCTGTGGTTTATATTTACAAAAACAGATTTATGATAATTAGAATATAATTATAAAAAGCACCACTGGATCATCAATAAGTTTATTCATTTTATTTTTGGTAAAAAAATATTGACTAAAAATATCCGAAAGTAATTTCCTAAGCCTAAAATAAAGGCCAATGCTGCTGAATATATGCAGCAAATATATAAAAATATATTTTATTCTTTAAGTTGGAAATGTTCGAATGAGTTAATCATCCATTTTAGTTTGATCAAAGGAAAGCAAAACTTTTAAAAAAATGAATATAGTAAGTTACATGCAAAAAGTATATCTAATATCGTATGCATTCAATCGTGTGTCTTTGATTTGCTCATTTCATGACCCATCTCTAGAACAAGGATGGATGGGAGATGGGGCTTCGCCATGAAAGAAAAGGATACTAGAAACTGTAGAAAACCCAAGAAGTACATATAACAGTTTACACAAACGATCGCCCTTCTTATTGAACTCACTCGGGAAGATTTCAAAGAATGTCACATATAAAAATGTTCCACATGCAATTCCCTGAAGTAGTCCTTGTGTCAAGCCGGAGTATTTTGAATCCCAAAAGTCAACAATGAGGAGTCCAATACCAATGCCAATAGGAGAGGTCATAGAGAAAAACAACACAGATTTAATGATATTGCCATAACTGAGTTTACTGCGAATCAAGTTGGCCCCAAGGCTCATGCTCAAGACACATTTATGTAACACCAGTGCTACTGTGATTGTCAGTACAGTGCTAGTCTTGCGCTCTAGACCAACAGCCAAGCCTTCAAAGACTGAATGTAAAGATAATGCTAATAGAAGAAGCAAAGAGCGCAAAACAGATTGGGAGTGCTCACTTGGGTTCCATCCGTGTTGATGCGAGTGTCCACCTTCTTCAGTGGTGTTAACAAATGATTCACTATCCGAGTCATTTACGGAGCCGACTGTACTACCAACTGCAGAAATGCGTTGGTTTACTTTTACAATATCATCTTCAATTCCACTGATTGTTAAATCACTTTTGAAAGAAATGGCATCACTATCAATGACCTTCTCTTGTCTGTCAGCTAGCAAGGGTCTTTTCACAGATTTGTGGCTAAAGGTTTTTTCTTTGCTGGACAGAACAATCTGCTCAACAATCAAAATGATAAAAAGGCCAAAGCACATGACAAATTCTGGCACTGGAAAGTTTGTGCGGATATTCATGACAACCAGAACATCTGAGAGTTTCTCTTCAACATCAGGAAACAAATCAAGAAGACATGTAGCCAAGAAGACTCCGGCTGAGAAACAGCTTAGGCAACTGAAAACAAACTTGTATCTGAAATATAAAAAAAAAAAAGTTTAAGACTTTTTTTATAATTAAATGAATAAATTAGAATGAAACAAATCTTATTACTTTTATATTGTTAATCATAGGCATACAAGACGGGGGGCAGGGGGGACAATTTTTCCCCCAATTTCGGGGGAAAAAAAAAAAAAAAAAAAAAAAAAAAAAAAAAAAAAAAAAAAATCGAGCTGAAAAAGCAAAAAGATTAACAAATTAACAATGATGGCAAATTAGCAAAGATTAATTAAAATTCATATAAATTCTTATTCATATCACAACTAGTATCACCCGTGCCATCAAAAATGATGGCATATATGCAATTGATATATTATTAAGTCCTTATTAAAAGCGAATCTTTATTGACTACTGAAATGTTTTTGTCGAATTCATTTCTGCGTGACTGGGTTGGGGGAAGGTCGGATGTTGTCTTTCTTCTCCCCTTTAAACAACATTAGTGGCATTTTGGGTATGGGTGGGGATGGTCGGGTGTTGTCTTTCTTTTCTCCCCTATCTGTGTTATTTATGAAGGTAATTCACATATGCGTGGATTTCTATTTTTAACTCTTTCCTGCCTTTATTCTGTTGACGTTTAAAAAGATAAATTAAATTTAAATCAAAGTATAGAAAACAAATGGCGTTAATCATTAAATAAATAAATTGTGGTTGATTTTAAGTAATAATTATTTCAAATACTTCTAGAAGTTAAAAATGAATAAATCAAAATAATTCCTAAAATCTTTTTAAAAAATTAAGTTACGCACAAAAATTACCTTTTTATTTCATTTTATTTGAATTTAGCTATTTTAGTAACCTACTTAGTAGTTGATATTTAATTTTGTGTCTAAGATGCAGAATACGGCAAGCAAATATACTCTGATTATAAAGAAAAACACGTTCGGATTGTTCATACTAGTCAGACCGTAACATTTACACCAGTGCATTTTTTAAAAAACATTCAGCGCCAAATCTTTCATGTAAAGAAGATGGAAGTGATAATGATAAAAGATGATATATCTATAACCCACACAACTTCCCAAACTATCGCCAAGAACAGCTTCGTTTTACTTTAGTCCCTACTGAGCCTGCCTCTTCCGAATGTGAAAATATTTCAAGTGACGAAAATGACGATGAAGAGAATATGGCCCATGAATATCCATTGGCTCCACAGATCAATATCACTGAAAGTGGACCAAATCAGCCATTTTGAAACAATATAAACCAAAGAAATTTGGTAAGGAGTCTACTTTGAGACGTTTCCAGAGTGAATGGTTTAATCTTTATGATTGGCTTACCAATGACATTAACAAATGTCAAGTTTCGTGTTACCCTTGTAAGGTGTTTATGCATAAAACTTACTTTTAAAAACTGGAAAAACACATATCGGCTCACAAAGCATGCAAAAAGTGCTTGTCATCAGCCGGACATGATGAAGTGGATAGACTATCGAGTGAACACAAAACACAAACAATCGATGTTAGGTCAACTAAATACTGTAAGCAAGCAGCAAGTGGCGCGGAATTGAGAGTACTTGAAAATTATTATCGAAACTTGTTCACTGCTAAACAAAACATAGCTCAACGAAGGCCATGAAGGGGACCGCAGTAACTTAGACAAAGTTTCCGATATTAATCGTGGTAACTTTTTGGGACTTCTACATCTACGGTCCAAAGATATTCCATGGCTAGGAGAAAAAACTGAAAAGTCAGCTGGATGCACACGTGCAGTGAACTAAAACGAAATTCTTGATATCATGGCTCAGGTTGTTTTAAGTAGCATAGCAAATGATGTGAAAAAGTGTTCTGGATATTCCATTATCATTGATGAAATGTCAAAGATCAGCTGGATTGAGCGGGTGACAATATGCCTCAGATTCATCACTGAAGGAGAAACCGGGGAGTCTTTCATTGGATTTTATGCAATGCCTTCTACTGAAGGAAGTGTTCTCTGTGAGTTAGTCAAAAATATACTCGGGAAGCTAGAGCTGAAACTTGACAAAATTATTAGAATGTTTTGATGGTGCAGCAAATATGAGCGGTGTTCATAGAGAGGTTTGGCAACAAGAAGGAAGGAGTGTTCCCCGCTTGCCATCTATGTCCATTGCTATGGACACCTCTTAAATCTTGCTCTTCAAGATACAATGACAGATACTGAACCACTCCACAATGCTTTAGGAACTATTCAGAGCCTCTACAACTTTCTAGAGACCAGTCCCAAATGGCACACACTCATATCGTAAAAGCATTGCTCGATTTGGCAAATGATCAACATATATACGGATAGCAGTGCATTATTGAATGCCATATCCGATTTTTAATTCCTAATTGGATTGGTTGTGCTGAAAATAATACTCTCAAAAAACAAACAGTGTCAGCAAATACCTTCAGGGAAAAACTGTAGATGTTATAACAGCTAAAAAAACAGCCACAACAACCATGGAAACTCTTGCTAACTTCAGAAATGAAGAAAACGTTTGGAAATGCCCTGAAAAGTTAGGCCAAACTATCACTTAATCAAACTGCCAAAGACTGCCATTCGCATATTCACCTATTATTCTAGTCTGGATATGGTTATTGTGGAAATGGAATCACGATTTGAAGGTAATGACCAAGACATACTTTGCACACTTGGCTATGTTATCTTCAATCCTGATGTGTCAGATAAGCACTATAAACTTGGTGCATCACATTATGGTGTTGATCTAGCGGAAAAGGCAATCTATGCAGACCTACCAAGTCTCACACATTTTGAAGCCAACTGCTGCCTCCCAACCCTCGCATGTAATGAATTTGTATGAAATTGAAAAAAATATGCCTGTAAAAAGTTTTCCCCTGATATTTGCAGACCTACCACAATCCCGCATTTTATGTTAAGATTGCTGGTATCCTGGCAACTATTCCTGCTACATGGTGTTCTGCAAAGTGCTCCTTCAGCGACCTCAGATGAATGAAGACATATCTGAGAAGTACAATGGGTCAAACGCGACTAAACAGTGTGGCATTACTAAATAATTGAACGAAAGTATGCCACCATGTCTGACCAAGTAATAGATATTTTTGCTGCTAAGAAAGGCAGAAAACAATATTTCTTATAAGTTTCATGTTGTGTGATTTGTACTAATTGTGTATTGTCGATTCATAAAAATTAGTACTTGTGTTTATTATAGGTAGACACACGAACTTCGCCGACACCTTATGAAAAAAAAAATGTCAAAATCGTCCAAAATTTAATTTTATCGTCAGAATTTTTGTGGCATAAGAAAGATTGGGAAAAAAACCTCCGATAAGAATTATTTGTGCATACCTTATAGAACCGGAGATATTTTGAAAACAAATAGTGCAAAAAAGCTGTAGCTGTGTAAACAGATTGGGTTGCATTCGAAAATTTCAAAGATTTCACGATTTTAAAAATTTAAAAATCTGTGTCCCCCCTCCCCCCCAATTCATTTGATGATTTTTTATTTATTTATAATAGCTGTACCATAATATTTTTTACACATATATAAAGATAGGTCAATGACAAAATAAATTCTGTTTACATTTTTGAAAAAGCAGCCATGGGGAAGCAGTATTTAGGAATTAAAAACAAAAAATTAAGTAAAATATTGCTCTTCTTGGCAAGTTTTTATCTTTATTTGCTAACTCATATTTTATGGATAGTTTCCGTGTATAAAAAAATATATTAACATTAAATAGAGATTTTTTTTTTGATTTTTTCGATTTTATTTTTTTAATCTTTTCTTATTCTTTTACTTACTGTACCAGATCGAAATGTCATTTTAAGTAACAAAAGGTAATTTATCAAATAAAATAATTTAAAAAAAATTATTGCTTCGGGTAATTTTTTCTATATTTTTTTGTTATTTTTAATTGGACAATATTTTTTTTTACAGATGGCCGTAAAGTAAAAAGTTTTGCCAATCAAATGACTTCCAGTCATTAAAGAAACTGACACGACCCCATTTTTTTCTCCATCTTTCAAAAACGCGTAAAGCCCTCCATACATGTCATCTGCTATTGTTGACATGTCGATCACACCAACCCCTACTGACTTGAAAAAAAACCACAAAATAAAACTATATTTCATTGGGGTTTTTTTTAAGCAGCATGTGAAGATTTTTACCAAATTTCAGTTGAATAATGATGAAACTAACTTTTGCAAATAAAAGTATATCAATTGTGAGTGTAAAATAAATTATTTTTAGTAGATTTTTTAATTACAGAATCTCAATTAAAAAACCTTTTAAGACCTGTCAACAAAATGGCAGCAACATGATTGATTTATTGATTAAAAAGTAAACCTTTATTTAAAAAGTTCATTTATTTGTTTTTCTTTTACAATAATTTGGACTTTCCTCTTTCTAACATGAACAAGAAAAAACTTGAGAACACATTTAAAAATCTTTTAATTATGTTTTAAGATAGGGTGTCGACTATTTAAAAAGTGCCGTAGGTCTACCTAGTTTGTTAGAAGTGTTAAGATTTCGGGCAAATCAAGCACTCTGCCCCACCTCCAAAAACAGTTCCCATACGCCATTATGTTGTTAATGTTTTGATTAAATTAAAACTACGTATTTATTTATTTTGTCTAAAAAAAAAATTAAAAAAAAAAGAATTAAAAATTACATTGATTTAAAACAAATCAAATACTAAATTACATTCTTAATTACCACACCTCGACGTAACATATGAAGTAAACTAAACAACAAGGCGGTGAAACCTGAAAAATTAGTGTCCCCCCTTCTTCAAGTGTACCTTTTCTTGATTTTCATGTATGCTTAGCATACATGAAAATCAAGAAACAATTTTAAAAAATACTTGAATATTTTTACAAAATACTTAAATATTTAAAAATATTTAAATACTTAAATATTTAAAAAAATACTTATTGCATAAAACAAAGAAAATAAATCGAACAAATTCTGTGATTAAGAGAGCACACTCCACAAATACATTCAAAATCAGGTTAGCGAAGGAAGAATAAGGACTCGCAGTAATGCTGCCCCTTCTTATATTGAGCACTAAAAACAATTGGTTATGGCAGTGTTGCCAATTTAGCGCGTTTCTTGTTTTGGCAGTGCAAAAAGCTTAACACATTTTGACCATTTTTAGCGTCATTTTGGTGGTTTTTGGCCATTTTTTGGCAATTTAAAAAAAAATTAGATCTTTTTGGCAGTCAAATTAGCGCGAACATATTTTTTGAGTTGGCAACACTGGGTTAAGGCCCTAATTAACCTAATCGGGTATCAAATAAATAAAGATAAATAATATGTTTACTAGGAGGGGGCATTGTACTTGTAGCGATCATAAATGCAAACTGAAAAATACTGTCAACAAAGTGATCACATGTTGAAGTTTGACATTTAATATTGACATTTATTTTAGTGTGAAGAAAAGTACACAATTTGTATATCAGACCTTCCAAGTCTCCCGCATTTCGCTGGAGACTCCCGCTTTGAAATATGCCTGTAAAACATTTCCCATCCTATTTGCAGACCTACAAAGTCTCCCGCATTTTGTTGATTGTCTTGATTTAAAATTACGTTAAGATAGGTTTTCACTACAATGAAATAGCTGTTTTAGAGCTTCTAGAATTGAAAATCTTCTTCGCCCTCCAAACCAAGAGATCTCCCCCCACCCCTGAGAATTTCTAAACCTTGGCAGGTCTGTATATATATATATATATATATATATACACACGAGCACACATCATAACAATATTTACACAATATTTAGGGCTTTAAACCTTTGCGGTGGTGTAATAAACTGTTTAAATGAATGAAATAAATGTTTAGTCTTTTTAGTTAGCAGAAATGAAAGTTGCCCAGGAGGAAAAAGAACTATTTCCTGTTCTTAGAAATCAGCTAAATCAGTATTTATTTACTTCGAAGATTATACAATAGTAAAACATGCACAGAATTCAAATGGTTCTTCGGACGATTGAACTCCACTCCTTCGCTTGTTATTTGTGTTGTAAACACGACGTTTCGCCGAAGTGATCACATGTATGTTGAAGTTTGACATTTAACATAACACTTATTTTAGTGTGAAAAAAAACAAGCAAGTAAATAATTCTTTACCAAAAAAACTACACAAGTTTAAAGAAAAGAAAATAAGGGCTCAGAACTGTAGTTTTTTTTTTAGTTTCATGGAAATTCTTATCGAATAAAAAAAACTTAGATAAACAGTAAAAACGAAAGACAAGTTATCAGTTATCATTTTTACTGATAAAATTGATCAATTCGTTTTAATCAAAAATGCTTCATTGTCATTAACGACCACAGAGATCGAAGTCCCAAAATAAATTAATTAAATTAAACATTAAAGTACTTTTTAGCATTTATTATTTATTATTTTTATCACTTTTTAAAAAAATTTACAATATTCTCTCGGTTGTTTAAAAAAAAGTATAAGTTCATCCTTCGACGATAACTGAAATTATGCTTGCAGTTGTTCAATACTCAATGTGTATATTCGATTAAACTAAGGTTATTAACTTGAAAAAGTTAACTGGAGTTGATTTCGGAAAAGCAACAACTCGAGAAGTTTTTGTACGATTATTCAAAAAAGAAAAGCACAATGTTTTAATTAATGATGTAAAAAAAAAAAAATGGGAACTTACCTGCTTTTTTTGAATGTTGATTGGGATAAACTGTTGTTGGCTCTACCTTTAAGAGTTGCGGCTAATCTGACGGGTAGAAGACCACATATAAGTGTCAAAATACATAACCCGACCAGTACGATTGCTTTCACAATTTCAGCTTTCATTGTCTTTTTAAAATAGTCGATTGAAAAATTGATAATCAAACCAACCAGGAAGGTTTTTTAAAACAGTGGGTAACTAGAAATCCGACAAGTAAATTAAATAGACACTTTTTTTCTTTTCTTCTCGCGCACACAAAAATAAATGAAATCAAAATAAAAGTTAAAAGCGAAGCACTCCGGGCAGTGGTGCTACATGAAAGTTAACTTAATCATTTCAACACTAACTGGGTTACAGACAGATGTACGTTTGTTCAACACATTTTCCCCTTGTTTCCTGTGGGTTGAACAGTCATCACCGTGTTGACAACATAGTAGTCCATAACAAATTAAAAAAGTTTAAACGCTTGACAAAAGAGTTATAGACTTGCTCGTGTTATTGACCTGCCGCTGCTGCTGATTAGAACGGGAAAAGGTCACGTGAAAGAAAGATAAGGGAGATCACTCTCAATTGCTTTTTAAAAAAATATTTTTGTAAATTCGTGCAGTCTTTTCCGACCTTTCATCAATTCTATTACGGCCCTTTAACCTGAATGTCTAGATCCAGGGGTTCGTTCTCCTAGGCTGCACCCTCCCCCCCCCATTGCACTTAAAGGGGTAGGGTCAGGGTCAATCCTTGAATATTTATTCCTGGACACTACTAAATAATAATAAACAGTACAAGTATAAATAATTTAAAAAATAACTTACACCAATCTAGAGAAAATCAATTTACAGGGCAATTTTGGGTGTTATCAACTAAAATACATAGAAGAATTTAGGGAAAAAGAATTGTGCCTGGTAAATGTTTCTCTGTACTGATAAGTTTTTGATTTTTTTATCAAGTTTCATACACATTTTTATTTGACTTAGTGTGTATTTTAATGTTGAATATGTATTTTAAATGTATTTTATACATTGAGATGCCCATAAAGGCATTTTTATTTAATAAATAAATAAACTACTGAATGAGTTGGGTCCTGCCTCTTAAAAATAGAAAACAAATGTGCTTTCAATCCATATGACTTTCGTTCCCTCAGGAAATTTGCCAGTTTTGAAAAAGGTTATTTAAAAAAAAGGTTTTAGGGTTGGGTTCTGTTTACAATGTAACTATAATGCTAAACTGGACCTCTACTTTCCATCATTCATGCGGAAGTACATTAATTGTCTTCCCATCGTTAGGAATTTATTTGTTTTATGAATTCTCTTATTTCTTTTAATTTTTTAAGCATCGTTTTAAAAGAAAAAACAATTTTTGACTTGATTTTCAAAACTAAAGTATGGTTTTAAATTTAAAAAAAAAAATTAATTTTGCTTTTTCGAATGACGTCTTAAAAATGAAAATTTTGTTAGTATTTTGTTATGCTTCCTTAAGGTTTTAGTGGCCGTGTACACTCCCAGGCAGACCTGTGCGCAACCACGTAGGCTCTCCCTAACATTTTGTTTCTCTTTTGGCAGTCCAAAGTGAGGTGAAACTTTTTTCCATTTAGGGTTCAAAGGTGATGGGAAACATTTCTTTCCCTTTTAGGGGTCAAATGTGAGGGGAACTTTTTTCTTTTTAGGGGTAAAAAATCAGGGGAAACTTTTTTCCCATTTAAGGGGTCAAGAGTGAGGGAAAACTTGTTTCCATTTTCGGGAACAATGCTATTATAGAGTAGTATCTCTTATTTATTTATTCGCAAATAATTATGATATAAATTCTATACAAAGGAAGTGACTATACAAAGGTGGCCTTTAAGCAAGTCCACCTAAGAAATGCATTGTCTCATTCTACTTTAAATAGTATAATCCATAAATAACTGCATAGACTGTAAAATATCAAACATATTCCTACAAATATTTTACAGTTCCTTGATTTAACTTAATTTCAATGATTTGTTTCAAATAATAAAACATTTTCTGAGAAGAATGTTTCGCATGTTGAGTCTTCCTCTCTTAAGTTGAATTATAAAATATTTATTTAGTATTGTCTTATCTTCATTGGATACAATCATTGCATATTTTGACCATGGAGATTTTGCCGATCAATATTCTTTGGACTCCTACTTTATAATTTAATGCACAGTCTAAATATTTTTCTAATAAAAATCACTCAATATGAAAATAGATACAAACTTTGGGCTTCTTGCTGTGAAGTAATGGTTAGGAACCTAGTTTAGCAGACCAGTACTACTGTGTAGTAAGTTCAATCCTTCACACTTGTGCCAGACTAATCTAAGCTTGTTAAATACCCACAAACTTTACATTATAACATTACTTCCTTTGATTTAGTAACAGTAACATAAAACATAACAATTAAAATTTGAATTGTTTAACTGAAATTACTTGTCACAAAAACCGGAGATTGTAAAATCTGATTACATCTAGACATTTACTATTTAAAACTATCTGACAAGTTTCTCAAGAGCTATCAAACTTCTTGAGCTATTTTGAAATTCAGAAACACATGATTACCTTGCATCCATGATTTGCCAGGTGATAGGTCGATTGCGCCCTGGACAACTACGCCCAGAACAAATGCGTCCCGGTCATTGGCGTCCCTGGACATTTGTGCCGGTATTTTTTGCGTCACGGTCATTTGCATCCAACTATATATAAGTATTACTAACTAACAAACCCCATGTTATAATTGTTGGCAAGGTAGATGTAGACAGAGTACATGATTGTAACGCGTAAATATCTACTGCTTTTAAGAAGACATTGTTTTGGTGGGGTCGTGGCATATACACCGACAACAAGTTACCGACACCAAATTACCGACATTTATCGAGATGTAAAATTCATCGAGATACAATTTACCGAGATATATAATTTACTGAGATCTTTACAATTACAAAAAGGTTAGGTTAAGAATTAAAAAGAATTTACTGAAACGAAAATATATTAAAGATTTAGCAATCGTTTGGCGGAATGCCCATGCCGTTTTCAGCTATTTAGGTACTTTACGAAACTCTTGACGAAAAAGTGATACGTGACAAGAAAAAAAAGTTGTAAGAAATATTTATCCCATTATTCGTAAAAAAGATGAATGGAAAATCTTTCAAACTACAAATTATATGTTTAGAAACAGAGATGTTTATCTTTGAAAAAGTTTTTTCCAGTGTAACCAATGAGACGTAATCTTGCTTTTCATATATACCAGACTTACATAAATTATATTTTAAGTCTTTTTAACTTTTTTGTGAACTGTAAATAAAATTGTTTGTTTGTGAAATAAACCTTTATTATTATCTGTAACTAAAATGTAAAGTCTTTTAACTTTTCCAGTTTAAATAAAATTGTTTGTTTGTGAACTTAAAAAAAACACCTTTATTTATAACTTACATCTAAAACTTAAATTTCATCTATCTTAACCTTTTTAGCGTAAATAAAAATGTTTATTGGTGAAATTTAAAATCTTTATTATCATCTATATAACTTACACCTGAAACTTATTGGGTATCTTGCAGTTTAAACATCTCTTTTTTCACGCCACAGAGTCCCAAATTATCACGTGTTGTGTAAAAATCATCAAAAAAGTAAGTATGAATATCTAAAATTAAATTAAAAATATAGAAGTGACGCTGAACTACGATGTGAAAAATCAACTGACGAAAACCTGTTTAAACTGCAAAGATATCACTTAAATGTTATGTAGCTTAACGTGTTTTAGCGCAAATTAAAAACAAAAAATGTTTGTATATAATTTTATTTCATTTTGAGCTTCTCGGTAATTTGTATATCTCGATAAATTGTACATCTCATTAAATTGTTGTCGGTGAATCTGCAGGCTCCCGTGTTTTTGGCATTCTTTCGGCATAAAAATTATTCATATATATTTATTCATATATATGTATCGAATTAAAACTACGCATTTATTTTTTAGTTTAGGTTATTCATGTGTTCTGACACTTATATGTATCTATGTATCTATGTATCTGAACCCCCCCCCCAATAGGGTTTTAGTGGTGGTTTCAATATACAATGTAAGTTTATGCTAAATTGGTTACTAATTTGTGCCTGCTTGATTTTTGAAAATTCAGACGTTTTTTAGTGATCACAGCCAACAAAGGCAAGAGAAGTAACTTATTCATTGATCACCCCTTTTTCTAACTTTTTAATTGATCATCCCCAACACAGCATATATAGGTGGTGGTGATTCATGATTTCTCTTGGAATGCTAGTTACATATAGTGTGACGCAAATGACCGGGACGCAAAAAATACTAGGCCGCAAATGTCCAGGGACGCCAATGACCGGTACGCATTTGACCGGAACGCAGTTGTCCAGAGCGCAATTTAGTGGGACGCAAATGACCTAGACGCAAATGTCTATGGACGCAAATGTACAGGGACGCCAATAAACCGGGACGCATTTGACCGGGACGTAGTTGTCCAGGACGCAAATGCACTAGTACCGATTGCCATCTTACTCTTGGGTGCATGGTAATACATTTATCAAATAATCCAACATTTCCAACTTAAAATTGTAATATGGAAATGTATAAAAATATAATTGTATAAAACAATGAAGTATTGTTTGATTTTTAAAAAATTTATCAGTTTTGGCAAACTTTGTGTTTGTTGAAAATTAAAAAGGAAAATTATATTTTATCTTTTGAATAATATGGTAGAAATAAAGATAAAGGGAAACAACCGCGTTTTTTGACTGTTAATAACTAGAGTTATCTACTCCTACTAAATAATTTCAATATCCCTAATTCTTTCAAGTTCTTTCGTATTTTATCTAAGTTAAATAAAACACACGACTCTTTCCGCCCATCTTTTGCTAAAAAGATTTAATTGAACATACTACATAAATAAATGATCCCTTCTATCTCGCTTATGTTTAAAAATGTCAACAAACCTTTGAGTTTGTCAAATTTGTCAAATGTTATACCAACTAACATGTCATTATTTGAGTAATACAGATTTTATATACGGTAATACTCGTGTATAAACTGAACTTTTAAGACAAAATTTCTGGGCTAAAAATTGGAGATTGCTAATAAATTTGCTCGGT
>VCCN01003143.1:4115672-4126025 GCA_006491835.1 Architeuthis dux
TTTCTAGACGTAATATAGAGTAAATGTTTAAATTTTCAGACCTCTAGCTCCATTTATGCGACCAGTACGCATGGCACATACATACATAGCCAGCCTGCAAGCCAGCCAGAATCACTTAAAAACTGAAGAAACCTATGTTGACAGTTTTGGTTGACGGTTTCTAATAACATTCTATGCTAATCGAATGGAATAAATACTTAACCCACAAGAACGCAATGTGACACTATTTAATTGATCTGCACAGTCTCTTATATAATATTATATTTTATCCTTGATTTTAACTCATGAAGTGTACTAAGTGACATCTAATGAACATCCTGGTGCAGTCACGTGACTGTGTGTCAATTTGCCTAACCAGAATCCCACATAATGTTCCTTCAAGTAGAAATGGGTGTGGGTTCTTATGGAGATATACAATATTTTTGTGTTTCAGTGTAATGTACTGTAATAATAAATGGTAAACATTTAGCCTTTGGCACAGGATACTTCAGACTCACCAACCCCCCATTTATAGAAAAGTAAGAGGATTTCGAGTAAGTGTTTCCTAAAATATATTTTATATGCCATAAATAAATAGTGCTTTGCTACTTAATTTGTTGTTCCATTCTCCTCAAAATATTGCTTCAGCCTATACATGAAGCATATCACACATGTATGATTTCTCAGTTTAAAAATGAAGGGTTGACCTGTACTCAAGATCTACTTATACATAAGTATATATTGAACCTTCTCGGCATGTAGAAGAAAGACCAAAGTAAAATACAATTTGTTTTGCTTTCAGAGTTTGCCAATCTGACTCTAATAAAAAGAAAGAATGAAAAGAGAAAATAAAATTTAAAAAATGGCTGAACTATCACAAAATGATAAATAGCCAGGGATACTGCTTAAGTCCATGTGAATAATATTAAAATTACCACTATTGGAATTCAAGGTACAATGGCAGGTTGAATAATGCTAATTAATCGTAATTTCAACTCATTTGTTATTTTTAAGGTCAGATAGGTTCATCTAATTTATGAAGAGATAATAGAAATACAGGCACATAATCTAACTTTATGTTATTTTACTTTCTTAACCAGAAACAAATGATTAAGTTGTTTACTAATTTGTCTATATGTTTATTTAAAAATAACTACATGCACAGTATACTTATCTAATATTTAATATTTGTTTTACAAATCTTATTCCTGCTAGGATTTGACTGAATGTTCACAATATTGAAATTCTGAAATGCATGTGACCAAAATAATAGGCTGATCAAAACCCCGTGGCATCTCATACTCCCATAACTACATATGGACCAAACATATAACACGTACATCAGCGCACTTTACACCCAGGCAGAGATAAAGAGATGTCTATGGTCGGCCCTGTGTACTGGCCGCAAGGGCAGTCACCTGAGGCACCAATTGCCTGACGTGTATCAGAGACAGTAGGACGGACTTTCCAAATACAAATGGAAAAATGGAAGAATGAATAAATTAAACAGATTAAAACATTAAATAAGAAAATTCCTTGATATGAAGTCAGATTTTCTTTAGGAATATAAGATATACTTTGAGGGGCGCCAAAGATCAGCTTGCCCGGGGCACCAGGTACCCTAGGGCCGGTCCTGTGACTATGAGGAAGGGCTTACCAGCAGTGGTAAGATAACATATCATAAGGGATTAGCATTTTTATCTTTGTTGTTTTCAACACAATGCTTCTACTGGATGTGGGCTACAATGTCCAATGACAGGAGAACTTATCAGTTTATACTGATAACGAATCATTGAAAGATATGTTTATAAGCTTATAGATATTTTAAATTTTGGTGGAAGATGGATCTTCAACAGAATAATATAAATACATGTCTGGTATTCTTAGGTTTTAAAAGTAGAGAAAATACACCTTAGATGCAAATTATATTGCTCTTTAAAAGAACAATGTTGAGTCTTAAAGCTGTAAAGTTAGATATTAGTAGAATTGTTTTTGTGATAGTTCAAAGGGTACAAATCTTTTGTACACAAACGATATGAAAAACGGAATTTTAGAGTAAGGGAATAAGTTGCACATTTGTGGCTGAAAGGGATTCAAAGGCTGAAATAGTCTAAGAAATATTTTTCATCAAAGTGTTAAAATCTTTTGAACAACAAATATAAAATAAATGGAATTTTAGAATGGGGAGTAAATTGCGCATTTTTGGCTGAAAGTAATTGAAAGGCTGAAAGGGTCTAAGAAATATTGTTATGATATACTCCCACAGGAGGTCATTTCCGGGCCAACACTTGGGCGGAAGTGGAAGTGATCCCGGGGACCTTAGGAAATATGCATATGCTTGGGTGTCCAAAAACAGGATGTTGAAACCGGAAATAACACACCGGCGTGGGCGTACGGAAGCCAACAAGAGAGAGACACAGGCGAGCAGAGCAGAGAGACGGATAGAGACGAAGACAAGCAGAGGACACAGAGCAGAGAGCTGAGATAGGCAGAAGCCGGGCCGGAAGGCACATGTTCGGGTCCCCTGTTGGGAACGGTCTCGGACACCCCTTATCTCTCTCCCACTCTTCATTCTTTGCCACTGACATAAGATGTAATCTTATGAAATAAAAATATGTTCTAATATTTTTATAAAGAAGTTCGAGTCTTCCTTTCTCGCCAAGTTCATGATTTTTCTCCTGTGGACCAAGGCACTATACAACAATATTTTTCATCAAAGTGTAAACATCTTTTGAACACAAACTACAAACAAATGGAATTTTAGAATAAAGGAATAAATTGTGCATTTGTGTCTGAAAGGGATTCAAAGGCTGAAGGGCCAAATAAATATTTTTCATCGTGCAGACAAGCTAAATTAATAGCATTCGTGTGATAACTACTTCCACATGACAAAACAGAATCTGTGAGCCTGAATCTACAATCAACAACTTCGGGTGGATTGTCTCATAAAAGGAGAGAGGGGGGCTAATTGTATACAGGGCCAAGTTGATAGCCATAAAAGTGATGACAGATGGCGCCCAGCTTCTCGTCGTGGGCAGGCGTCAACATCGACCATATTGTGAGAGGATGGAAACCACGTCGGGCAACACTCTGCAAAACTAAACAAAAAAGAACGATTTGGGACATCTTGAGTAAGTATTCTGGCCCCTACGAAATTCTTTATAGACCTTGCTCAATAAAACTCCTTTGATTATCTGAAACGGCTGTCTTTATGCTTGATTCGTGTGTAGACTTTGTTTTCCAAGAATTCTATTTTATGGCCTAAATTACTTCGGGAAATAAAATGGTCAGTTGGGGCTAGTTGTTGCACCTTGTAACAACTTGCCTCTCATAAAATATGACTGGACAAAAAGCAACAGGCGTAATCAAAAGCCTTGAGGTATTGCGGCCATTTAGAAAGGCTAGTTCAAGAAAGACACAACGTGATAGCAACGCAAAACGCCACACAGCTATACTAACTGACACGCCTGAGAAGATGAAATTACAAGAGTCCTTCGAAAAAGGAGAGCAATATCTGCCAAAGGAATCTGGACATTAAACAGTTTCATAAGTCTACTGGAAATGGGGAAAGAGAAAGGCTACAAAAGATTGATGGTGTCTTGCATGCGGTGAAAACTGGTCAAACTCTGCCCCAGAGAAGAAATGTGTGCAGTGTATTAACTGTAAAGATTGGGCCCGTGAGGAATGTACAATGGGGAAGAATCATTATGCCACCTCTGCGAATGAGAGCATTTTTGAATTTTTTTTGTTTAATTTATGATAAACATTATAAACCTCTAACAGAAAAAAACAAACTGTTTTTAAGTTATTTTGTGAAGCTTCTGAATGGGTGGCAAAAAAGTGAAATTGTAAGTAGCCCTAAATAAGTAGCCTCCTAAGGAATTCGTTATTTTTTTAATTAGTAACATTAGTAACAACTTACCCCATGTCATGTAACAACATGCCACACATATGGGGCAAGTTGTATACAGTTACCTTGAACGATAATTTCTGTTATATCTCGAGAATGAAGCAATGTATCATGTTTCTGTTTGGTGTTTATGAAAATAAACGGAATGACCTTTTCAAGACAGACATGTCTTTAATTTACCTTTTGTAGTTTTTGTATGGGGGTGCAAAAATAGTAAAATCGAAACAAGTAGCCCCGCTCTCCCCTATATGTTTCTTTTCTGAGAAAAATACTGACACAACCTCCCTTAAATTTCAAGAGGCTTAAATGTGTATAGATTTGTTTTAGACACCCTGTATTTAAATTTTGCCTATTTGTTAATTCAATACTCAGAGGATATTTTGTCACTGCATTTTCATTAGTTTTTATCAAAGTTATGACAAAATCAAATGACAGAATAAGAAGCTGTTACAATAATACAATGCTGCATGTTTATATGAATGACTTGGCTCCGCGGACGGAGATTTGGGACGGGTTTTCCGTGTCTTTATTCGGGTCCTAGGTCGGCGGGGCCTGAATGTGGAGAATCCGTAGTCTGCGCAATGGAGTTTTAAGGTGAGGTGCAACGTGCGCGCGGCCGACCCCACCCTTTGAACCTTTGGTTTGCATGCTATGGTCCACCGTGGTGGCACAGATAGCAGCAGTGTCCTTGGGTCGTAGGTTTGACAGGAGTTTCCTTCTCCTGGCAGATGCGAGCTAGTTATGGGGGTCTGCCGCCCCTTTGTGGGAGTGTTCAGATGGTATGGCTTACCTGTGTAGTTGGAGCACAGGATGTGAACACTACGGCCGCCTCAGCAGATATGTTGTATATCTGTGGACGGCTTGAGCAGTGTAGTTTTAAGGTGAAATGCGACTTGCCCAGGTGTCGACCCCACCCTTTAAACCGAGGGTTACATCCTATGGTCCACCGGAGTGGCGCGGATAGGGGTAGAGCACATAGGTCGTAGGTTTGAGAGGAGTGTCCTTCTCCTGGCAGATGCCCGAGCTAGCTGTGGGGTCTGCCGCCCCTTTTGAGGGAAAGTTCCGACAGTAAGGCTGAACTGTGGATAGATGTTTATATAGATATACTTGTATAACATAAAAAAAGGAACTGAATTATTCACTTGGATTAGAATATGTTGGCAATAATATATTTCAAACACAGGGCCGGATTATACTATAAGGCTGAGTAGGCTTAAACCTAGGGGGCCGTAGTTAACAGGGGCCCGGAAAACTTCTGGGATATTCATATTTTCTTAATTTTATTTTTGACAGCCGGATTAGCCTACACACAAACTAAGCTACTGCGTAGGGCCCAAAATAAATAGCAATTTAGAAATGTGTCACTACTACTACAGGGAAAATGAATAAAACTGACAAAATAAGAACATTCCCTGATGTGAAGTCTGGGCGCTCACTATACTTGTTAAGATATTGTTAATAATATCTTAAAACTTAATAAAAATGACCTAACAAATATCTCTTTAAAAATGGAATGAATATATTACACATTAGCACATAACAATTCACTTTATTTACACGATTGACAGATCGCATTACCTACTTAAAATTATACACGGAACGGGTGGGGGGGTCAAGACGGAGGGGGCATATTGCTAATAGCCTAGTGGCCCTGGTATAGGTTAATCTGGCCCTGGCCTTAAACATTAAAATCAGCATCAATGTCCTTGTATGTAAATCATATTAAGCCAATCTCCTCCACTAAACTATATTGGGTTTAATCAACCCATTTAGCCGAGTCCATCGTTACGGACATTTCCACGTCAGCGACTGTATTAGAAGCAAAAATAATGTTATCAGCTACATAGATAAAAAGGTTATTCATATATATCTGTTGGTAGCACTGCATGTAAAAATGGTATCAGATATTTAGATATAGTTAATTATTAGTAGGTATATCTTCATCTTGATTAATTATGTACACGCACACACAGAGTGCTTTTCTGAGTTCATGTGGCAGCCAGAATAAATGTTTTTAGCCAATAATCACCTTGAAGATTGGCATATAATTAATAGATTTTTTTATAGAGAAAGAAAAGGAAAGGATAAACAAGACAATGGGATACATGTGTACAAAGAACAATATAATACATGCTTACACAATACAATATAATAAATGTGTACACAAGACAATGTAACAAATACATATACAAGACAATATAAAGTGTGCACAGGACAATAAATACTTATAAAAAGCAATATAATGTGCATAGAAGACAATATAATCAACATATACAGGAGGCAATGTAATAAGTGCATACACGAAGCAATATAACAAACACTCACATATATTGCTTAGGAAGGTACCTTGGCCATTGAAATTATAAGCTTAAAGGTCTGCTGTGTACAAAGACCATGTTATAGAAATGTCTTCCTTTAACCTGCTAGGAAAGGGTGAAGAGTTTCAGAGAAATGGGGAAGCAGGCAGAAAAGTGCCGCCACTATGTGTTGGGAAAAAGTAAAAGACGGCTATAACACACACACACACACACACTGTTCTGACACCCGAACGCAAATCTTGAACCGTTCGTTGTCAGACAGCTAAACAATTTTGACTTGACTGAAGTGAAATCATGAAGGACCATCAAATAAGTTCTCAAACTTGTGTTTTTATTACCGTCAGATACAATACTTCGTTAGTCGTCGTCATCGTAATCTTAATCGTTTGAAAAGAACGACGCTTCTTTCCAGTGTTGAATCAGCGGATGGAGATCGCAGACGATTTGAAAACCATGTTGCTTCGCAGTATGTTTCTTCTTCGTTCCTGTCGCCGTCTTCCTCGACGTCTGCTCGTTTCGTGGATGTTACTCGATTTGATTGTGTTCAAATTGTTGGATCTATTTATAGCGAAATCCGAAAACTCTCCTGTACGTTCTTGATCGGTTCTCATCATTTGCGATGAGTGACCTTCAGGTGGTAGGGCTAGACAACAATATATTGAACTTCACCTTCCTGGGTATTGAATCATACTTGATTCACAGGCTTCGACGGTGGATGTTATGTCTGGCGATTTGGCCCCGGGTCATTGCTTTTCGAGAGACAATAGGAAAGATACATCAAGACCAAATTTCACTTGTCTCTTGTTATGCAAGCTTGTACAAACAACAAGTGGACACATACTTGGAGACTTGAAAAATGTTTAAGTGACCATGTTCACCCTTCGGAGGTTGAGTGAAGAATAACGATTTTACTTTTGTTAAAAGACAGGGACCCAGAAAGCATTTTCAATTAGTAAACAAGATTTGATGCCAAAATCATAAAATATATTTTATGACCAATCAGAATGCACCCAGTATTTTTTTAACTCTCTCCCTATAGTCTAACCCAGCCAATATAAACAGATGCGCAAATAGGTAAAGTCAGTAGCTCATCCGAGATGTAAGCAAATCTACTCACACCATAATGACACCTCCTTAACACCAAGAATCCAATGACTCAATCAAATCAACAAAACTGTCATAACCCTCTGGACAACATGAGTTAGCTTGTGCTATTTTTAGAAGTACTTCCTGTTGTCTAGAGAGTTGACCTTGGGATCAACCTCAGCGTCCCTAATTTGCCGTGCTTTTTTTTTACTCACGAGTCAGAATCAACTTGTCAAGGAAGCTAGTGTAGTATAACGCCGGTTGTACTTCTTCTTCACGCCGAGAGAGAAAGAGATGGTGATGATGATGATGATGATGATGACGACGTCTCTTTCCGGGTCTGTTGACGGGAGCTAAACTTTCTGTTGAGGGAAATTAATTTCTGAGAAAAGGCTCTCCCACGGGGGTGGAGAGAAAATACGACAAAATTCAGGTTCTTCAATTGGAAATCTGTGGTTTTATTTCCGTCGATATAAGAGTCTCTTCTGGGCTAATTCGCGGATTACTTCGAGGTACGGAACTCTGTTTCATTTAGTTTTTCTAAATGAGTTGGTCACTTTTCTGAGTTACTACTAAGAAAATCAAAGGTTGTTCCTCCTTCTTCCACCCGTCCGGGTGAAAGAGCCAACTACTTCGCCTCTGACCTGTCGCATTCAAATCTAAAATTGCTAACTGCTTCTAACCGGCTCTCTCCTCCCTCACCCCTGACGGGCAGGGGGCCTCTTTGTGCGACCTGTCACTAACGGCTTCAGATCTCAACTCCCTCCTATTTTCAAATCTGGGCCCCTTTTAACGGCTGCCGATAATACGATCTGTCCAGTTTGTCACGTACGCAGTTTAACACAAATTCCTAGCCCCGGTAATAAGATATGGGCTTTTTGTTGTCACGTACACACGAACACAGAGTGCATTCCGTTACACTAGTAAACACCTATTTCAGCCTCCTAAATCAGCATATGAAACGATCACCTGAATCTTCTTAATACTAACAATACCATTCTATTCTTCCTACTATACTATAAATTAACTGCTAATAAAGCTGTAAAGTTGGACAAATATCCGATTCCAAAATTGGAAGACTTGTTTGCTAGCTTGTCTGGTGGCAATTCTTTTTCAAAATTGGACATGTCCCAAGCTTACGCACAGCTGGCATTGGACGATGAATCCAAGCAATACACAGTGATAAACACTAACAAAGGTTTGTTTCAGTACAACAGACTGTGTTTTGGAATTTCTTCAGCTCCTGTCTGTTTCAGGGCGTTCCTGGTTTACTGTGTTACCAGGATAATATCCTGACTTGTGGTTCAACAGAGACTGAGCATTTTCAGAGACTGAAGCTAGTCTTTACTAAATTACAGGACGCTGGGCTAAAATTGCGTACAGATAAGTGTGCACTCAAAGTAACCGAGGTACATATTTAGGTTATCAAATTGACAGCAACGGTATAAATCCTGTGAAAGATAAGGTCAAAGCCATAGTTGAAGCCCCAGCACCAACATTAAACAACTCCAATCTTACTTTGGTATGTTTAATTTTTATAGACGTTTTGTGCCATAGGCCTCTCAACAGACTCCATGATACTCCATGGAAGTGGGGTACAGATCAAGACACAGCTTTCAAAGATTCTAAAGTTCTATTGCTGCGCTCTAAGGTGTTAGTACATTTTGACCCTAACCTGCCAATCACTGCTGTAGCCGATATCAGCGCACATGGCATTGGTGCAGTGTTAAACCACAACATGAACGATCAGGAATATCCTATTACTTTTGCTTCTAAGACGCTAACCAAAATTGAGAGAAATTACTCCCAACTTGAAAAGGAAGCCCTGGCTATTGTGTTTGCCCTAAAAAGATTTCACAACTACTTGTGGGGTCAGCCTTTATTTACTTTGGTCACTGACCATAAACCACTCTTTGGAATCTTTTCCTCTGACAGATGGCTTCTGGTAGAATTCAACGTTCTTCAGGCTTAGAAATTTAAGCTAGTTCATCGTTCTGGCGCAGTCCTTGGTACTGCAGACGCCCTCGGCAGATTGCCTCTTCCTGTAACTGCTGAAAATATTCCCATTCTTGCAGAGTGGACTAATCTAGTCTATTTTGGGACAGTTCAGAACTTGGTTGGCCTACTTCTATTTGTGATTCTCAATCTGAGATTCTCAATTTTTCGTAAAAGAAATGAGATTTTCACTCAAAATGGCTGTCTACTATGGGGTTACAGGGTGATATTTCCTTCTGCCCATCGCCGAACTTGCTGAACTTCATGGGGGTGGGGGGGGCATGTCGGTGCATCCCAAATGAAGGAGTTGGCACGCAGCTACATTTGGTGGCCAAATTTGGACAGAGATCTGGAGTCCCTTGTAAAACATTGTCCCCAATGTCTGGAGCATTGCAAAAATCCAGCTAAAGCAGAATTACATTGGGAATGGCCTAGTCAACCTTGGCACCGCTTGCACGTGGACTATGCTGGACCCGTGCAAGACAAACATCTTTAGTGGTAGTGGACGCACACTCAAAGTGGGTGGATATTTTCCCCATCAAGGGTCCTAGTGCTAAAGAAACTATTGCGCCATTGTTTTTGTCAAATAGGTTTCCCCGTTTCAGTTGAGTCTGGCAATAGTCCTTGCTTCACCAGTAATGAATTTAAGGAATTTCTAAAAAAGAACAATGGCATCAGCCACATTACCTCAGTCGTGTATAAACCATCTACTAACGGCTTGGCTGAGAGAATGGTACAAACATTCAAGAGTGCTTTAAATAGTTCCTCAGAACCTTGGAGTACTGTACTAGACAAAGTACCCGATTACTCCAAATTCTACTACCGGTGTATCACCAGCGGAGATGTTTTCAAGCGTCGTTTCCACTGTCGTCTTGACTTGTTAAGCCCTAGTGACCACGTAGCTGCTCGCGTAATACGACAACAAGAAAACCAGAAGAGAAACTACTCTTCTTCCCCTAGAATGCTAGATCTACAACCTAATGAACCGATCGCTGTGCGCAACTATGCCACTGGTCCTAATTAGATACCTGCTCAAGTAACCGAACGAACAGGTCCCCTTTCATA
>VCCN01003143.1:4260583-4270763 GCA_006491835.1 Architeuthis dux
AGTCTTTTATCCTACACTTGGTTGGCTTCTCCATTCACACTGAATAAATCTAAGACAAACCAGAGTGTATGTATGAAAGAGATCATTATTGTGTGTGTATGTGTGAATATATAAGTGCTGTCAAAAATATCAATAAAATAGATAGATTGATGAAAATCGGATCATTGTTATCGGTGTGAGTGTGGAGTGAATGCAGACCCCACAATATTATTGTTATTTTTTGGGTGGGGGGGATTTTCAAAAACTAACTTGCTGAAAACGTACCTGGGTGTCTGATTAATACACAGAACATTTCAATCTGGGTTGAGCTAAATAAGCCTGAGAAAAAGAAACACTTTAATGCTAGAATTAACTTTTACTATTAGGTTAGTGTTTAATTCAATTTGGTTTTAAAAAGTGATATTTCTTCTTACGATCTCAGGAAAATGTTAAAAGTTTTTGTTTAATTAAACATCTACTCTGAATATGAGACTGAATAAAAACAAAATTATTTTTAATAACAGTACCAGATCAAAATGTACAGTCAGTTGTCTATGTATTTCTCCACACATACACACACGTGTATTTATGTATAATTTTCGCTTCTCTTCATATACTCAAATATTGAGAGAGCATTATTAGTACTTTTTTATTATTAATAAATGTGATGATGTCGAAATATCATTAATGAACCTTTGGAAAAAGACAAAATAAAACAAACAAACAGAAAGTAAACAAACACTCATCTCCCTCCTACTCTCGGCCCCCAGGCCCTGTGTTAGAACGGGGCTTCTCAAATCATGGGTCGGGACCCCTCCAGGGGTTGCGTAAAGATTATTGGAGCTCACAGAAATTTTTGAAAATCTTTTTTAAATAATAAGTATGTAACTACTGTTATTTTTTATCTCTGTACAAAAATGTTCTCTTTCTAGTGCTTATTGTGAAAATGGGTCAATGCTATTCACCATTTTTCTTTTAAATTTCGGTTTTGTTACATAATTTATTTTTTCTCATAATAAACAGCGTAAAACTCAATATACGCCCCTGATTTTGATCGTTACAAATGAAATAAAATTAATGGCAAATTTTCCGGTGGCTGAGGTCCCCCTTAGACTATGAGGCCCTGGGCTGCAGCCACAGTCCACAGTCCACATGTAAATCCGGCACTGTCTGCCCTTAGCGATACCAAGTCACCTCTCACTTAGAGAGATTACCCTTTTCTCTACCGCGTTCAATGACTGTGGCAATCAGCAGCCGCTTGCCTTTTCCACGTCACTACTATGGTCATAGCACCTGTACACAAAGTAAGTGTCGATTTTAGCATAATACTTACATTACAAATCGACCCATCCCCGCTAAAAACTTGAAAAGTTTTGGAATTTTCAAAAACTAGCTTGCTAAAAGCCTGCTCCGCCGGGGTCCCATTAGTACACAAAGAAAATTTCATTGTGATAGGTTGTGTGGTTTCTGAGGTAGGCTGTGACACACGGACAGACATTTGTTGAATTATAATAAGATGGCGTAAATTGATGTTACCGATAAAAATGACTTTTAAAACCGCCCAATTCTAGTTTGAAATGTCTAAATCGTGTAATGTTTTTTGTTTAAAAAAATTTCAATGTACCACAATGTTGGCTAAGTAGGTACTCCAGTAGAAAGGAGCATTTATGACCATCTGCAGATTGTGTTTCTTTCCTGTGACTCTCAAACTCAATTGTGTGTAAGAACTATTTTTTAGTACGAGAAAGGATAATTGAATTTAAAATTTTTTTCTTTTTCAATGTTACTTTTGAAAAAATGTATATTTTCCCTTTTAAAAACAATAAAAATAAAAAAAAGGTACTTAAAGAACAAGTTTTTAATTATTGCTGTACGATTTTTAAAGATGGCTGTCTGTCATTCAGTGCCGTCCACTTTAAATATTTAAATAACTACGCTGTACGCTTTGGTTTATTTGTTTTGCTTAATTTTATTTACATAAATTGATTAATTCCCTTCTACTTTATTCCCTTCTGTTTATTGTATTAATCGGAATGAGACACTACTAATAAAACGGCATCATCTATATTCATTTTGTTAATTTCTCTCAAGATTTTATGAAATCCAACGTATTTGAAAACTCTAGCAAAACTGTACTTGTGGATTAGTTTAATAAAGTTGAAAAATAGTTTATTTGAAATGTTATGATGCCGATTTCAGTCAGAATTGGTTGAATATGCTGACTCACAGATTGCTGAATACGGTATGTATTATACTTAATTATTAATATTGTTTCCTTCCCTAAATTAGCGTTGAAAATATACTAGCTATATTTGCCAGTTGTTTGCATCATATAAGGGAAACCGGGGCACTGTGGTTCAGAAAAAAATAATTGTAAGTAGAAGCTAATATATTTGGGTAAAAACGAAAGAAAGATCAACTCTGTTGGCTGTGAAATAGGTTATATGAAGATAAGAAAGTAATATCTTTCTAAGTTAGCAGCTGGCAGGCACTTGTTTTTATTATTATTTCTGATCCACCGTACCCCAGCCCTAGTACCCAGTGAATCATCCCCCGGAGAACAGTGAATCAACATAAGATTGAATGATTCAAAGAAGCCCCAGAGTGAAACCAACTACACATTTTATTCAAGTATTGTTGATTTGTAGACTGTTACAAAAAGTGATCATACAAATCTCTTAAACATTCATTGGCACACTAAAGAGAACATTTAAAACAAAATTCATTCAAAAAACATTCACACAGTCTCAAAAGCAATTTAAGAAAAGAAAAAAGAATGATACAAAAGTAAAATTAAAATGCTATTTTAGTTGCTTTGTAAACTACATGAAATGAATTGACAGAATCAATTTTAATTAAAAGAATTGAAGTGGCTCAGGAGTGATCCACTGTGGCTCACCCATATCATTGAGATAGATAACCTTACATCTCTAAAAAGAGCAAGCACAGTGATTGCATTTTGGAGAAGAAATAATTCTAATACAATCTTAATTTCACCTCATATAGCACAATTAGAAAATTCTGATTAGTTGTGGCTCTATAATGAAAGTACTGAAGTACCTCTGAATATTACTTTTGGCTTAAAATTAGGTCCCTTAGCTTTCACACTGTACAACAATGGTCAAGCAGGCAAGTCTTTCACAAAACAAGATGGCGATTATGATGACTTGAGTAGCCGTGCTGTTGAGTATTCCCATTTGTAAAAAGAATCAATGATTCTCTGTGAACCGTGATCCAATGTGCCCCGGTTTCCCCATGGAATTTTGTAACCAAAACTAGTGTTCGGAACGGAGACATTTATTCAAATAATAGATTCTCCGAAACAAAGATTCATTCCTTGGTCGAAGACTTTAAAAAAGCAGTAATAAACCCGCAAATCTTGTTGATCGTCTGTTTATAAGGTTAAAATAGTGCTGAACCAATCATTAGAGTAGGAAGGTCAACATCAAGAATGATGGGTACTTTTAGGATTGTAGACCTTATTTGAAACGTTGAGCCGCTCTAATAGACTCCTATATTACCTCTGCCAACGAAGTTGGAGGGGTATATGTATTCGGTCACGTCTTTCCGTCTGTTTATCTGTCTACACGATATCTCCGAAAGTACCCAGTAGATTCTAATGACATTTTTTGAAAGGGTGGGCAATGGGGTAAGAAAGAAGTGGTTAGACAGGAATTTCTTCTATTTGAAAGTTATCTCTCCGTTTTTCATTTTTCTTTTCATACATTTATGTGGGTCAAGTTCATTTTCCTGGAATTCACTTTCCCGAAGTTCAATTTGCTGAACGTTGATTGGCCGAATCATGATTAGACTGACTTATCATCTTCCCGACTGTTTATTAGCTTGAAAAACAAAGGAAGACAATTCGAGTTACCCAACCGGTCATTTTTTCGTATTTTGTTCTTTTCGGGAAGATGAATGCCTGTCCACACGATATCTCCAAAAGTTCTCAATGGATTTCTATGTAATGTTGTGGGAAATGGGTTACGGAAGAAGTGATTACATTTTGGGGTGGATCCATGCACAATTACTTTACATGACAATAGCGTTAGCAGAGGTATATGCTCACAGTTAGAACATTCAAATGAGATTCAAGGAGGGCGTAAATGGATGATCACAAAAAGTAAGGAAATGTCGATTATAGAAGAACGCATTCCGTAATAGCGATGTTATTAAATAGGAAATCATGGAAAACTGTCTGATTTCATTAAACGATATGTTGATGTTGGAACTCGCCACGCCATTAAACCTGTGAAGTGAGGCACACGATGTCTTCCCACCCTTTGCTTATCCGAGAGGATGGAGATACGTTACCAACGACAAAAAGTCAATTCACGCAAACAAATTTAATAGGATATTTTACGATGTTACAATGTAGATGCTGGCAAAATTGTAACAATATGTTGAAACTACTTGAGTGTGTGCTCGAATAAGAATGGTTGTTGGAAAACAGATAGAATTGAGCAAAAGTAAATGATTAACAAGACTGGCTGCTGTAGGGTCAAACTCCACTCCAACTTCTATTCCGACTGAAAATGATTACTGTAACTTTTGTATTGTATATATATATTAAGACACTTATTAGTTGAGAATCTATATTTGCTCGGCGCCGGCGTGAACGATTGCTAAACGAACGGCCTAAATCGTAAATGTGAATAAATGTCTTTATAATTATCATATTCTGTCGGATATAAAATTATCCATCATTTGATTTCATACATATTAAATTTAAAAAATTATAGAAATATATATTTTGTTCCATATTTATTTATTAGAATGAAATAAGTCCATGCGTATGTGTATGATAAATTTTCATTAATATCTAAGACTTGTAAATTTGGCTCAGTCAGTAGGACACCAGCTCAGCAATCACTAGATCGTGAGTTCAAATCACGGTAGGGGATTTTGCATATCGGTTTACACCCCTAATTTTTGGTGAGGATTGTTCTTGTTCTTGTAGGAATGTAAAGTCAACTCCTGACTTTGTCTTGGAGTTTGACAATTAAACCAAAGAGTTGAAGAGTTGACAAAACTAACGCCTCCAGAATTTAAAATACAAATATGTAGCCGAAGAATTTGGTGTGGTGCATGTCGAAATATGCAGAGACATATTTATTAAGCTTAGTCTGAACCACAACTATGGGGTAGCCTGTGAGGATCGTCTAAGATGCTAACTAGCACTCTATAGCATGCGCCCATTGCTGCAGATACTTTATATCCTGCTGTTGGCCGAATTCTTTGGTATTCTTTTCTGACGCAGAAGAATACAAACTCATCAAATTTTAAGCCGTGTAACCTTTGCATCAGGTCCGGATCAATCGTGCAATCACAATCTTGCAAACTAACACTAAGTGTGTGTAATTATTTCGAGAATAAAATTCGTACTGCACTGCGATTGGATGTACTCATTTGTAGGCAGACCCAAAATGGCATAAGGGCTGTGCTAATTGTTTGCCCTTTATCTTTGGTTTCGATCGAGGCTAAGATTCTTCTTTTTTTTCTTTTTTCTTTTTTTTCGAATTCTGTTGATCCGACCCCACGTTTGGGCGTATTTAGTCGTTGACCAGAATTGAAATGTTTTTTTCTATTTCCACCCAAACATATGAAATAGGCAAAACAAACTCATCTGTTTAGGAAAAGGACTGTTGTAACCTTTAGCAGGGTGTATTGAGAAATGATTCCTGACAACCAGGTATGTTGATGCGGGGTATGCTGATGAGAAAAAAGCTCGAGAAGATTCCCACGGTAAAAAAACGCTCCATATTGTCTGTAAAAGTTGGTTTGATTTTCATAAATAAATACTCAGGCGCCCCGGGCAAGCTGAACTTAGGCGCCCTTTAAAGTATATTATTATTTATTTATGTTTTAGAGCGAGAAAATTAAATATATTGGAATATATAATAAATTAAATTATAATGCATTAATTAAATGAGCTTGTCTTTGGTAATGAGGATTTCCTTTCCTAATTGTGTCTCTTAGTTTCACCACAACAGAAGGTATACAACTGTCAGATATTCCTGAAAGATCCGACTTCACATCAGGGAATGATTATTTTGACGGTTTTTATTCTTTTTAATTTATTCATTTTTCCATTTGTATTTGAGGACTCCTACTGTCTCAGATACATGACAGGCGCCCCTTAGCACATGGCACCCTGGGCGACACACATGTTGCTGGTACCTTGGGCCGGACCTGTAAATACTTTAATAAATTTCATGGATTCACAAGTCAAGTAGCCAATGTACCTAACAGTGTTTAAAGATGAGAAATCTATACATATAAAAGGCATATATACAAATGAGTATGTTCGTTTGTATGGTTGTATAATGTTTGGTTGTCTGTAGTGTCTACTAGCTGAGATCCTACAACTCATAATGGACTGGTTCAAACGAGATAGATTGTACAACGAATAATAGAATTAAAGTTCGGAAAAATGAGTCATGCCGTTCCCATATCAAAGAAGTATATCGACCAAAGTCAACAGTTTGTCAACGCAACGCAACAATGTCCTTTGATGTAGCCGACACAGTGAAGAAGAAATTCAGGATTGATACATATAAATAAATAAATAAATATGCTAAATATCTGCTAGTGCTGCTGCTAAGGCGAACAGGGTGTTAGGACTGATTAAGCATACCTTTTCATATATAGACACGGACTCGCAAAATAGCCAAATGCAAATACTCTAAGCTCACCAACAATAAAAAAAAGTCAAAGTCAAAATGGATCAAAATTTAAATATGGCCAAACCAAAAAGTTAAAAAGGTCAGATTTGTCATTTTTGGCCTTCAACTATATTTTGTAAGGTAATAAGTTATATTTTTAATAAAATAAGTCTCTTTCTATGACTTTTTTTTCCATACCGGACGATGTCATTTGAGACTTTCAACAAACTTAAAATTAGGATACTTGAATTAATAAAAGAAATTACCTAATAAAATCGCTTTTGGCTCCTTATTGCCAATCCATACATTAAAAAAAAACACCATTCTTTACGGTTATATGCTACTAATTTAATATCACCTGATAAATAGCTGTTTTACATTAGAAACTTGAAAGTTTTTACGTAAAGTATAATATTGCTTTCTCTGGTCTCTTTTTAATTTTATTTGGTAAATTACATATGAACATCAATAAGTCCGTAGCCTAGTGATTTGAAAAGCATTTATTTTACACGACAAATATTTATTCTTCAACATTATCTCCTTCCTTGTCGGTGCACTTAATTCAGTGGTGAATGTTAATCACATAGATCGTACATTCTACAGTGAAAATGTAAGATCAAAATTCAGCTAATAACTACGTGTGAGGCTACGGACTTATTGATCCACCTTCGTATACTTTTGACTCATGGTATATATAAAATAGATATTTAGATGGAAGCCCGTAAGTACCACCAAGGCGTCTATATCAATGTCCTTTGGTTAGGCTAATCAATTCTTTTCTTATTTGCTGATTGGCAACCTAGTTTGATCAAATTGAGGAAACTTATGATCTTTAGATCTTTGAAAGTCTATTTTTATGATCATGAAACATTAAGTCAAATTCAGGGTTGATACATATAAATAAATAAATAAACATGCTAAATATCTGCTAGTGCTGCTGCTAAGGCGAACAGGGTGTTAGGACTGATTAAGCATACCTTTTCATATATAGACACGGACTCGTTGCTTATATTATATAAGACTTATGTCCGTCCACACCTCGAGTACTGTGCACAGGCTTGGACACCGTACTTGGAAAGAGATAAAAGAAATCTTTTAGAAAAAGTCCAGAGACAAGCAACTAAGTTAGTACCGGAATTAAAAAGTATGAGTTATGAAGATAGGTTAAAAGTGTTAGGGTTAACATCGTTAGAAAATAGGAGAGATCGGGGAGACTTAATAGAAATGTTTAAGATTGTGCGTGGCTTAGACGTAGTAAACCCTTATGTATTTTACTAGAAGGGGGTACAAGGGACTGAGAGGCCACACAATACGGTAGAAGCAAATTGAAGTAGATTGAATATCAGAAAATGCTTTGTTAGCAATAGTGGTGGGACTTTGGAATAGATTACCAGAATATGTAGTGCTATCAAGAGATGTAAATGATTTTAAGAAGAATTATGATGCGTATTACACCACCCCAAAAGTTTAAGGCCCTAGATATTGTGTACATATGATTGTTATGATGTGTGCTTGTATATACAAATTGTATACTTTTTTTCACACTAAAATAAAATGTTCTAAATATCTGTCATTGTAGCACTGTTTCCGTTTCTTATTACCTACACGCGTTCATTCCAGAAACGACAATGACTTCTTTCATTTGGAAATGGCCAATTGTCAGCGCTTACACGGGATAAACATAGCCGCACCACAGGGAAAGCAGAAAACTTTCATTACTCAAAGAACTAGAAAACACCCAAAGAGCGCATACATCTGCCAACGCCGTACATTGTAATTGTGCATGGATCCGCCCCAAAATCCAGTCACTTGTTCCGGAGCCCATTGTCCACCTTTCCACAATATTTCATAGAAATCCATTGAGAACTCTTGGAGATATTGTGTGGACAGACATGAGCATATACATAAATGTATGGAAAAAACACCGGAAAGATATCTCTCAACCGAAAAGAATTCCTGGATCCACTCCAAAATTTAATCACGTTTTCCTTATCCCATGGCCCATCCTTCAACAAAATTTAATTGAAATTTATTGAGTGCTTTTGGAGATATCGTGTCGACCACAAATGCGGAAGGAAACACACTGGGTAATACATATAACTCTCCAACTTCGTTGGTAGAGGTCAAACTAACAAGACCAACGACCGAAATAAGACCAGCAATAACAATAAAACCGGCCCATAAAAAAAACATCCTGGGATGAATAAATTCTTGCACTGAAAGTTAGTATCTCCCCTGCGACTTCCTCTCGCGATGCAAACATAAAAAACCTCTTTCGGGCCTTGACAAGAAAATACCCATATCTCTATCTTTCAAGCCGGCAATCTCTTTCTCTCCATTTTTACCGACCAAGTTATATATATTTCCGTTCTCATCGTGTACCCAACACCGAAAAAATACGGAAAAAGATGTTCATCTGTGGGACTTGTCAAAGGAAGGTTTCACTCACACACACCCAACAGACCGAATTAAGCCCCATCCCATCAAAAGACTAAAAGGAGAGGGAATAAAATCTGAAAAAGAAAAGGAGACAAATATTTAACGCGGTCATTCGAATGTACGACAAAACTAGGCCCTAACTCGATGAGACAAAAACTTTAAAAAATGTTTAAAATTAGCCTCTCCCAAAGGAGGAGCAAAAAAAACAAAGTCCCCGTTTGTATATCTTATCCATATGTCTATTTCTTGTGAAAATATACACATTCCCATCACTTTCAGACTGACAGCAGACTTTGTGTTGCTATTACTCATTTTTTAATCCATTATGGGAAGCCGCGTGTGTCCCTTAAATCTTAGAATATCTTTCAGAAGAATCTAAGAAGCTACTCTCACTTGAAGTCTCTAGCAGCTGCTGTGAAACATCACTCCTTTGTCCTAATGAAACCTTTTTTGCTTTCAGTCATTTACTTTATCTACTTAACAGTGTCCGAACGGCTGTTCTCTGATAAGAACTCCAATGGTTATCACGGGGCTCGAACATGGAAGCGTTCGTCTAAATTGGGAATATTTTATTTGTATATTTGTAAAAATAAAAACAACTAAATATGCAAAGAAAACAATGTAGGAAACAAATGACAAGAACGGCGGAATTTTCTCAATGAATTAAGTGTAAAACGTAACTGGATTTTCAGAATATTTATCTTTTAATCGATATCGGCTGTATAAAATTATTCGGTCATTATTACTTTTAGCGTCGAAAAATCACGTGATTCTCCGAGTATCAAGGGAGGTAATAAAATGTAAAGTTCCACTCGCTCAATGTTAAAAAAAACGGCGCACAATTCGAGTGTGTGGATTATCCGACTTGTGCGTCATTTTTAGCATCGAGTGAACGAGTGTGTGGAAATTTACAATTTTTATTTTATTACCTCCCTAGATATTCGGAGAATCACGTGATCTTTCGACACTAAAAGTAACAAACAAAAAAGATCGTCATTAATATCTGCAGCTTACTTTTATTTTATTTGATTCACATTTAGCCTTGCAGTTCATTGGAATAGGAAAATAGACACAATATTGTTTGAATATACTTATAT
>VCCN01003143.1:4346917-4358081 GCA_006491835.1 Architeuthis dux
ACATCGTTAGAAAGAGTATTTCCTCAGCTTTCCAGTGGTGTATGCTGTCAATTTGTATGGGCTTAAACAGTTACAGTTGAAAACGTTAACTGTGTACTTGCGGTTTTCTCGTAAAATATTGAATACTGACTTCACATTTTGGGCTGTAACCCTTTAATCCCAACAGATACAAATTGGGAACATACATCGTTACAAAGCTGATAACGATATATATATATATGTATATACTTCCATCACAAATTAATTCCACAATCCATAGATCTTTGACTGTGTACTTGAAGTTTTCTCGTAAAATGCTGAATACTTAGCTTCATGTCTTGGGCTGTAACCTTTTACGCCCAACAGATGCAAATTGGGAACATACACTCTTGGAAAGCTGATAGAATCCCCTTTCTAAGTATATATATATGTATATACTTCCATCGGGAATTAATGCCACAATCCATAAACTTAGGACTGTGTACTTGAAGTTTTCTCGTAAAATGCTCAACACCTAGCCAAATATATATAAATTGACAAGATACACCGTCCGAAAGCTGATAAAATCCTCTTTCTAACGGTATATATATGTATGCATTAAGAACTAATTCCACAATCCATAGAATTCTTGATGTGTAATTGAAATTTACTTGAAAAATGCTACATACCTAGCTTCACATTTTCAGCTGTCGCCTTTTCGGATCAACAGATAGAAATTTATAACATAGTTCGTTGGAAAGAAAGAAATCACCTTTCTAACGATATATATATATATATATGTGTATACCTCCATCAAGGATTAATTCCACAATCCATAGGTTTCGAACTTTTCTCGTAAAATGCTGAATACCTAGCTTCGCGTTTTCAGCTGTAACTTTACATACCCAAGAGATACAAATTAACAATAGACACTGTTGGAAATCTGGGGAACGATATATACTCAAATCTTTCTCGTAAAATGCTGAATACCAAGCTTCACGTTTTCGGCTGTGACTTTTCATACCCAACAGATACAAATAGACAATATACACCGTTGGGAAGATGATATAAATCTCTTTCTAACAATATATAAAGATATATACCTCCCTCAGAAATTAATTCCACAATCCATAGATTTGGACTGTGGACTTGAAGTCTTCTCATAAAATGTTGAATACTTCACGCTTTGGGCTGTAACTTATGCCCACCATATACAAATTGCGAACATACAGCATTATAAAGCAAATTATAAAGAAGTTCTCTTTCTAACGATATATATATATACTTTCATCAAATATTAATTCTACGATCCATAGACTTTGGACAGTGTACTCGAAGTTTTCTTCGTAAAATGCTGAATACTTAGCTTCACATTTTGAACTGTAACTCATTAAGCCCAATAGATACAAATTGACAAGATACCCCGTTGGGAAGCTGAGGAAATTCTCTTTTTCTAGCGATATATATATATATGATTTAGCCTTTTAAAATATTCAGATATGTCAATTGGGAGACGAGATATGAAACCTGTATTTTTTTATGTGTGCTGGCGGCCATTTTGTTTATATAACCTTTTTCTTGGGAACATCTTTTTTCTGAAAGAGAACATCCTAATGAACATTTTGGTACCCTAAATATAGAATCATGGCGGGGGGTGCACGGTAGGCCCTGTTGGCCCCCGGCCTAATTCTTTTAGTCTAGATCGTAATGCGGCTTCTGTGGAATTTAGTTAAGATCAAAGTGTCCCTTTAGTTATGATCAAAGTGTAGTATCTTCTTCGAAGCCTTCGGGCTTTGAAGTTCGGAGAAACACGGCCCGGGATACGTCCCGGGGTCCTTGTCGCATGCTCAGGATTCGTCCTGAGAGAAGTTGCACAGGATATCGAAGCCTTCTGGCCAACGAGTTGATCACACCTGTCCAAGATTCGTCCCGGGATCTTTGACCCATATGTTCAGGATTCGTCCTGAGAGCTTTGCATAGAATTCGTCCTGTGACCGACGACCAGCTTGCCCCAATGTCCGTGTGACATCAGTCGCGGGGACTTGGGGACCCCCTCCTCTGCCTGCATATTTACGTTCAAAACTTCATTCTAAAATACCTTATGTCTAATTTGCCGTCGTGGGGAGGAAAATAAAGAGAAAGATCAAAATGTAGTATCTGTTCTTCGAAGACTCCGGGCTTTGAAGTTCGGATCAACACTGCCCGGGATTCGTCCCGGGATCCTTGTCGCGTGCTCAGGATTCGTCCTGAGAGCTGTGCACAGCATTTCGTCCTGTGACGAACGACCAGCTTGCCCCAATGTCCGAGTGACATCAGTCGCGGGGACTTGGGGAACACTCTCCTCTGCCTGCACGTTCGCGTGCAGGACCCTACCCTAAACCTGACCTTGTGTCAACATTGCCGTCTGAACACAATTCTTGGACCATATTCACATAAATGTGCAAATGTTCCTTTTCGAAGCTGGTATTCCCACAATTGCAGCTGTCTTTCAAAGGTCATGCTATGACCATGCATCTCATGTACAAGCTGATGTTCTCCTTGAAGTTGTATAATCAAGTTATTTAAATGAGATGTAATATCCACTTAAAAATGCTAAGGTTGCAAGCCAATCAGGATCACGAAAATACGAAGCATCCTCATTCTTTCTTTCAAGGAATATTGCCACCTCTTCGTGCCAATTAGACTTATCAAGTTTCAGTTCTGACTTCATTTTCAACAAAATTTGTAAAATGTCTGCTCTAGTAACCGTGTCCTTCATGGGAACTAACTGAACAAACTCTTCATAAATTTGAAAAATTGAAGTCACTCCTCTCACAAACCCTGCAAGTTGAAGAATGTCTCTCGAGTCAAGTGCAAGTGAAAGAATTTGCAGTTCGTTAACTGGCATCCCTTAAATAATCTTTAACATCTGCTGATATTTCTTCAACTCACCGGGAGATCGTTCTTGCAGACAAACTGATAGATGCAAATGAAGATTTATTTTCGGACCACACCATATACACCACTGCCAGTAAACATTCTTTGACCAACTTTTCATCTGTAAAAGGCTTCATCTTTTCTGCAATGCATTTTGAGACTTCGTAGCTGGCACAAGTATTTCCTTCATTTTCACTGCTTTTCTTGACAAAAAATGATGCTTGTTTTCTGAAACTAGTCTTCAGACGCTCAACTTCATTTGTCCTTGCTTGCCCGGTAAACCTGTTAAAATTCCTCCTATGGCAGGTCTCGGAAGTCAGTCAGAAATACGTGTAGATATTTGGAAAGAGTGGTAAATGAAACAAGCCTGGCTGCAGCAGGGTCAAACTCCACTCCTACTTATATTCCGACCGAAAATGATTACTGCAACGTTTGTACTGTATATATAATGAATAAAAATTATAAAAATATATTTAAAAATTCTGTTTTTTAGTATAAACTAACAGGGATACCCGGCGTTTCCCGCTAGGAGAAATAACTGAAAATATAACCAAACAGGAAAAATATGTTCTTTGGTATATTTCTTCTTGCACAATACAGCCAATACAAAAAGACATTTATTTACATTATTTACACATGTAAAAGTAGTTGAGACGGAAGAAATATTCTGATGCACCAAAAAGAACAAATGATGTCGTCCCTTAGTTCAACAGGGTATATGGGTGCCAGTATGAAAAGATTGTGCGAGGATCCAACCCTAGAACAATCACTATAAAGTTGTCCATGGGAAAAGCATGGATGTCAGGTAAAGGCCAGCGATCATGAGATTGTCCTTCTGCCTTGTTAAAATTTGATAATGGTTTAAGCCTCTAAAATTATTTCGTTCCATGAAGTCTTCCTGGCCGATTGGTAAAAGCAGCTAGGTGTAAACTAGACTCTCTCTAGCAATGAGGGTATGAGTTCGATTCTCACCGAAGACCTATTCTTTATTATCCGACTGCACCGTTATTCGTTGCCGTAGAAACCTCGACCCGAATTGAAAGTTGTATATAAAAACAACTGAAATTAAGATGAAGGTAAAAACTAGTCAAATTTAATTAAAACTATATGCTATACATTGCTTTAGTTGGCTAGAAATGACCAGAAAAGACCTCCAGGATAAACCTCTCATTGCCTATCAATGTGCCAAATTTGTGCAAAATTGTGTCCAGCAACTTAGAAAAATGGTTAGAAATGACCAGAAATGACATATGGTGACCTTGAATCACCTCTGATGGCAAAATCACATTGCCAAATACTTTTGACGTGAACAAATTAACCACTATGCCAAAATTGGGAATATTGAGTAGAGATTCCAAGAAATGACCTCTAGTGACTTTGTCTGACTTCCAAGGTCAACCTCGCATAGCCTGTTACCTTCGACGTGAGAGCATGTACCCATATGCTAAAATTCAGCATGCTTGGTGCGAAATTGTGGCACACAATTACCTCTTCTGGCCTCAAGTGACCCCTGAGGTCAAAACACAATGCATATGAGCTTCGCCATAGAAAGATGTACCCCTATGTCTGATTTTAGTTTCATAGGTGCAAAACTGTGGTCAAAATTTGGAAAATTGTTTTAAAATGATGTACCTGAATGGTAAATTTCACCAAAATGGAGGCAAAGAACACTGAAAATTGGCTAGAAATGACCTCTGGTGAATCACCTCACATAGCCTATTTGGAAAGGTGACCTCTTCTCGGTCTACATGCAGAATATTAGGTCGACAGGGCTTGTAGAAGCGCAGAAGAGGCACGGACAAACAAACAAATAAACAGAGTGCTCAAATATTAGTATAGATGTATTTATTTATTAGAATGAAATAAGCCCTTGCGTATTTCTAACAAAATGTTTCGAATGTATGTAAGACTTATCAGTTTGGCACAGTCGGTAAGATAGTCGGCTAACAATTATTTCGTCGCTAATTGTATTTATCGGTTTGGTTTAACCCTTTATAGGGCACCCCTATACATATTTTAGATATCAAAACAACCTTTTTGTGTGTTAAACTAGACCTAATTACAAGATATTTTCAGTTGCAAGTTTTCTGAAATGTTTTTGTTTATGTGGGCAAAACCTCATTGGAAAATATTAAAAAATTAAAAATTAAAGTAGAAAGTTAAATAAAACATAGAATTAAAGAATAACATTCAATATAATGAATAGATACAAACAATTGATATTGACAAAAAAGAAATAACGACTCCGGGTTGATTTTAAAATTGTATTGTGAGGGCCAAAAACAAGCTAATTTAATGGGGTGTGGTCCTTTGTAGTACTTTGTAGTACTTTGCAAAACCTGCAGACCACTTGGTCGGAATATGTTCTCTTTGTGGCTACAATATTTGCATGTTGCTGACGGGTCCTCAGGTGATCATATATAGTCACTTGCTCCATAAAGGGTTAACGTACCGAAACAGACAAACAGTAGGAGAGTTTAGTCCCCTGAATTAGGTGAGGATTGTTCCCTGTTCTTGTTAGAAGAACGTCAACTCCAGACATGGACTAGAGTTTGACAATTGAAGAATATGATAAATGGTTGTATGACTGACAGTCCCATCGAGCTGACAAGCAGAGTAATTAGGTTGGCAAGATGCCACAGGCTACAAATTAAAATCATCGATCAAATTACAAAGCCAATTAGGACACAACTCATATATATTGCGTGTTCTCATTCCTGCATGCATGCTACAAGTGAACACTACCCACATCCTCATATTCGATGATGTCGTTTATCTGTCCAAATTGTGACCTAAGCTAAGTAACAATTTTGAAAACAGTATTATTAAAATAAAATAAAAGATTTCCTGATATAATAATAAAATTCTTTAACAAAACCTTTTTGTTTAGTTTTTAATTATAAAGACTAATTACTTGCATTATCCGAGTGGTGTCGTACGGTTATTGTTCAATTTTGAGTACCAGTTACTTTTAAATAAAAACTCTTTGGCTTTTTAAAAAAGAATATTGTCATTTGCTCACTATTGACAATGATATAGAAATTGAAAATTAAACTACTACTACCAGCTTTTTTACTACTCTTTTAATGATATTTGTGTTAATCAACACAAATTAAATGATGGTGGTTTTAAAACTTGTAGAATTGCCCATTCATTGTTCATTCTCCCAGGTTGCAAATATGAAGTTTGCGTTGTTTACTCCATAAGAACCCGATTCCATTATAAGTTTAAAGAAATTAGAGTCCCCACTCGCGTCTACAACCGCATCCTTACTTGTCAAAGTAAGCCTCTTTAGCATCGTACGTATCTATATTTAGGGTAAACCAGAGACTGTGTTGAACTCCTTCCGGGCCTAGTCGAAAGTATTTCGAGCCAATCATCACAGGGTTGCCTTTTTCCTGTCTTTCCACATAATCAATTTGTCTACGTTGTGAGTGGCAAGTGTCAACTAACTACACAACACAAGACCGCGAAGGGAGGGGTGGACTTAACATGATTGTGACGTCATAACCTACACCTTACGGCGGTAAGATTCTCTCACTCTATTTCAATTTACCAATTTTCTACTCTCTTTCTTTCTCTTTATGTATCTGACACATAAAATAAGTGACGTTTCCTTGCTTCATATATATATATATATATATATATATTCTATAATTGCTGCCAAACGTGTCCCGTCTGCTCATACTGGTTTTTCTCATCTGACTTTACTATATGGGAGCATTTCGACTTATTTAACGAGAGACACACGTTACACCTGGCATTTCTGCTAGAGACGGGATCGGACGAGGTGCTGTAAATACATCTGATAGAACAAACAGCACTCAAGATGACTCTTCACATCATAAGTATTGTTCTGATTTGCAGCGTTTTGGTCTTCCCTGAAACTAACGCACAATGTCGACAGCAGTCGAATTGTTTCATGCCGAAATGTTTCTGCAGTAACAAACAATTCCCGCAGATGAGCATCAAGGACATTCCACAAATGGTATACTTTGCATTTGATGACGCAGTCACTGGTGTTGTGGCGAAACATTATGGACGAATCTTCACACCGATGAGACAGAATCCAAACGGATGTCGGATCAAGATGTCGCTGTATGTCTCACACAACTATACCGATTACAGTTTGGTCAGAGACTATTACAAGCAAGGACACGAAATTGCTGTGCATAGTGTCAACCACGTTCGAGTCAACACCGAAGCTCTTCTGTATAAAGAAGCTAAGATACAAAAGGAGATACTTACAAAATTAGCAGGAGTTCAAGAAAAAGACATGGTGGGCTGGCGAAGTCCTTACCTTCTATCGGCTGGAGATATCCAGCCACGTATTCTCAAACAGCTCGGCTTCAAGTACGACATTTCACTGACATATACTCGTACCAGCTTGAATGACGATAGAATGATCTGGCCGTTTACACTCGATCATGGCTGGCCACATCAATGTCAAATACCAGAATGTCCAAAGAAACCACATCCTGGTTTCTGGGAAGTGCCTGTCATATCCCTGATGGATAAAGACAATAAGTTTTCATGTGCTTATGTAGATGGATGCCATTCACCACCTGAAACTGAACAGGACGCCCATGATTATCTTTGGAACAATTTTAACAGTTATTATCACGGTTCGAGAGCCCCTTTAGGGTTTAACATGCATGCAGCTTGGTTTCAGTATCCAACTTATGACAGAGTTAAAGCTGTGAATGATTTCCTTGATAAAATTCTGCAGCTCCAAGATGTCTATATAGTCACTGTTAAGCAGATGCTGGAATGGATGGAAAACCCGACTCCAGTGTCACATATTTCAAGCCTGAAATCGTGGTCTTGCGACCAATCTAGAAATAATGTCATTCAGCCTTTGCCAAAACAGAGAGCAATATTAAAACCATGGAATATCGCCACGTCAACAAAGTCACTAAGTCCAAGCAAATTATCAAATAACCAAAAAGAAAATGTATTCGGCCAGATTGAAAGCATTGACTCTGACTTATTTCCAAGAAAACAAACGGAAATTCCAGAAAACAAACGGAATTCTGTGGGCAGTAATTCAAGACAAAATAAGCAACACCGATTTGAAATATCGCCTGTTATCGACGATATAAACCCATGGAATAAACAACTAAATGGCACAAATCAGTTGAATCACGCTCGTAATATGGGAGTCGATCAGTTTGCGACTCTTCCACCAAATTTATCCCAAGGATTCGAAGCTCCCGTTAAAACTCCGGCAACCGTACGACACCACTCAGGTATTTTTGAACAGAACCCTGATCAACTAGCTACGAATACTCAGTCTGTTTTGGGTTGCCAACAGAATGCTAATTGTTTCTTACCAAAATGTTTTTGTAAAACAAGCGACATTCCTTTGGTGCCCGTTTACCAAAGACCTCAGCTTGTTCTTTTAAACTTTGATGGGCCAATACATCATTCAGTATATTCAAAATACGAAACTATTTTTGGCACTCGTGTTAATCCTGATCATTGTCCCATTCGGGGTACTCTGTTTGTGTCAGCACAGACAAATTCCTCTTTGGCTAAAACGCTTCACAACATGGGACTGGAAATATCTCTGCGAGGTCTCGTAGATACTTCATACCAATCGTACCAAAAGATGCGACAGGATATCATCAACCAATTGCGATCATTAACTTCTCCGGATGGCCTTCAAGTGAGCGACATAAAAGGTTGGAGAAGTCCCTCTTTAAAGCCTGTTGGAGATAACCAGTATAAAGTATTAAAATCTTTCGGTTTTATTTATGATTCCACTCTTATTTCCGACCGATTATTTAATGGAAAGAGCGGACTTTTCCCATTTACACTGGATTATGGTTGGACTGAACCCTGCCAAGAAGAATCCTGTCCCCAAAATAAGCATCCAGAAATCTGGGAAATTCCAGTATCAAGCTTAAAAAATATTAAGTATGGACATTCTTGCAAATATGCTGATGGTTGCCCACAGCCAGTGGAGACTGCAACGGAAACTGAAGATTTTTTGTGGCGAAACTTCTTACGGCATTACAAAAGCAATCGTCACCCGTTCAGCATCAATCTCACTCAAAAATGGTTCCATTGGCACTACTACCAAAATTATCAAGGGCTCCTTAACTTTATAGATCGGGTTCTTAAACTGGGAAATGTCTATTTTGTGACCAATACAGACGCTATTAAATGGATACAGTCTCCCGTAAAGTCGTCCGAAATTCCTGTTCGTTGTTAAATTTTGGTCGGTAGATTTTTCTTTTTTTTTTTTTTTTTTTTTTTTTTACTACTACTCTGAGCTGTGGACTTACTGCTTAACTCTAAACTACGTATTAAGGTTTTTTTTAAAATTTTCAATGTATTATTGTTTTAAAACTTTAAATATTTTTAATCAAAATTTTACAAAATTGAACAAATTCCTTGAAGCTACTTTATCAATACGATGCATTTCACAAAGCTGTAATCTGTTAAATGTTAAAGCATATATGGCCGTGAGTTGCTAAATTTATAAACAAAACCATTCGCTGTAGTGCAATGGTTAACAATCTAGTCATGCAATTCTTTAATTGTGAGTTCGTTCCTCACTGAGTGCTCCATGAATGGTCGCCGTCTGCCAATAAATATCTGCACAAGTCATCGGCAATGCTTATCTCCTAACCCAAATAAATAGATTTGGAGATGAGTGTATATGGTTCATAATAGTTAATAGTAATCTCCGCTTTTCTTTACATCATGTATTATTACTACTACATACCCGCGAAAAAAAACATTCGAAGATATCAATCTTTATTATTAATATTATTGGATAAAGTAATTGTAACACATTATTTTTAATTAGATTTGACTAGTTTTTAACTTCATCTTATTTCAGTTGTTTTTATATACAACTTTCAATTTGTTGTTTCTACGGCAACGAATAACAGTGCGGTCGGATAATAAAGAATAAGCCTTAGAATCGAACACACACCCTCATTGCCAGAGGGAGCCTAGTTTACGCCTAGCTGCTTTTACAAACCGGCCACGAAGACATGGATTAGCAGAAGCTGATTCACACTTTTAAACTCACTTGTATATAAAAGCAACTGAAATAAGATGAAGGAAAGAATAGTCGAATTTAATTAAAAATAATTCGCAGATATGTTTGAATTTCTATGATATGATTGTTTTAGAAAAGAAACTATTGAAGTCGTTTTCGTGGAAGAATCCATTGTTTCAAATGGTGGGTAATAGATATTTTTATAAGCAAAATTGTTACCTTTGAGTGGAAGAGTCCATTGTTACGGACAGAGAAACAGAAAAAGTTTCTCTGTTCATTATATAAGTAGATTTTTTCTGCAAACGTAATGTTGACAATGATTCTATAAATCTTAAATATACTTAATTACGAAGAACATTGTAATTCATTAAATTCCATTTCCCTTCTTTGGGGAATTAAGAAAAACAATAGCTAAAATATAATTAATAGTTTTAGTTAGACAATAAATTATGAAAATGAAAAATATTGAAAATTATTTTCAATTTCAGTGTTCTAGACGTTATAAATATTAAAATTCTAAAACATCAAAATTAAAAAAAAAAATTAAAATTATAAAATTAACATTTTTATGAACGTAGTTCCGTCTTGTGTATTTGGTGTATGTCTTCTGATGTACATGTTACGGCTGTTTAGGCCATTTTCAACATCTTAACTTAGTTTTAGTTAGGTTTTTTTTTGTTTGCGTCCTTTTGTCACTAGTTTATTTTTGTATTTATTGTTTTTTAGTAATAAATCTGTTTTGTTTTGTTGTATGAAGTAATACATTTTTCAATCAATTTATTGATTATTTTGTTTTTTGTGATGCGTTAATTAATATTGTTTGGGTCGATTAAAAATGATAAAGAACTCGTTTATTTCTGAATATATCAAGTGTTTGAAGGAGGAGGTGGAGAAGAAGAAGGGTAGGAGGAAAAGAAGTAGGTGAGGAGGAAAGTAGAAGGGGAGGAGGTGAAAAAAGATGATGAATGGTCGGACAGGGGAAGAGGAGGAGGGGGGAGAAAGATAAGGGAAGATAATGTGTTAATACATGCAGGCGAGTCTGTGTACATTTCCTGGTACATTGACGCTTGTGCGTATAAAAAGTCGGACGGTATGCTTATGTATTTTCGTTTTAGACGTTTTTTTTCTTTCCATCACGCGATTCAGTTTGCCTGCAGTTTACATTCTTTTAACCCTGAGAGCCGTTGAGATTGCTCACGACCATAGGTAAAAGTCTATAATATAAATTATGCAACTCCCCAAAAATACAAACTGAGCACGTTTCTTCTGATTCGT
>VCCN01003143.1:4401845-4413400 GCA_006491835.1 Architeuthis dux
GGGGTAGGTTTAATATAGCACGTAGACAGGATTAATATAGAAAGTGGACAGTATTTGGGGGTTCACTATTTAGGATTCCAAGGACCAGGGAAGAAAAAGAAGTGAGTCAGCAAAATGAGAGACTTCTGAAGCAACACATAGCAGGAGCAGTGGGAAAACTAGAGGCCCTGAGCACAATAAGTATTTGGAGAGAGTGTTCTGCGAGGGAAAGTTCTACGAGGTCACAAAGGGGTTGGTTTTAAAGAACAGTAAAAGAAGCGAAAGCCGACTTTCACACACCTGGAAATGAGGGGGAGAAAGAAAGAAAAAAGTACGAGTAACTGTTATTTTGACAAAAGTGGACTGTAAAGGTTGCAAACTCGAAAGCCGGTGTGGCTGAGTCTCTGTAAGTGGTAATATTCTTCGTTTTTACCATAATAAAGGGAGAAGGTTCCTACCACATTTCCTTTTCTATTCAAATTTACCATTCCCGTTCTTCGCTAAATCCCCAAATACGCGCAGTGAGGTTCGGTAGTGGCATGACAATACCACGTACATAGTAAATTTTCTTTGTGAAAATTAATTTTAAAACCTGGCAAAAACAAACCATTTTGTAAGGTATTATTATTGCAATCAGTTCTTACGGTTTTTACGGCAATATTTTTTTAATGGATCAGATTCCAATGTCTAGAAAAGTTTCCCGCTCAGTTTTACTGCCGGTACTTCTCTCAAAACATCTTCAAAAACTGTCTTTTCTGAATTCTAACAAAAATTACATCTACAGACATTTTTTTCAATAGCAAGTCATTTTTCTTTAATTTCTTCTTCTTCTTCTTCTTCTTCTTCTTCTTCTTCTTCTTCTTCTTCTTCATCAGCAGCAGCAGCTCTTTAGCGTCCGTTGTTGGACATAGAACTTCACCAAGATCCGCCAGAACTATCTATCTATCTCTACGTAAATCGTCACGCCATATTATTTTTCGCCGGCCACAATTTCGCATATGGTCTCTGGAACAGGGATAAGTTTAACATTCTCAAACCATTCAACATCCTCCATTAATAAAATCATCGTAGTATAATTAGTACTTCCTTTATTTTAGATGCCTCGCTTTGGAGCAGTGGTTAGCAGACTAGGCTCATAGTCCTTTACTACACTAGCAAGTTTGATCCTCACTGGGTGCCTGCCATTTGTGCTAGACTAAGCTAAAGCCCAGCAAATAAGAGAACCTCATCGTGGAGCAATGGTTAGCAAACTAGTCTCGCAGACCATTACAAATGAAATGAGTTCGATCCTCACTGGGTGTCCTATGTTTGCGTTGTACTTGTACAAAAGCTAAGCTTTCCTTAATACTTCCCTAACCTAAAGTTTCATCTTGTAAGATTGAATTTTTCCTTGTACGTTAAAATTGAATATAGAAGTGCCTGTCCATATATTTCTGTGTGTCTGTTTGTCTTGTTAGGGTTGGGGTTGGGGTTAGGGTTGGGATTGGGGTTAGGGTTAATAGTCACAGAAAAACGTAAAAACACAAGTTGCGAAGGCATTCTTTTTATTTAGGTATTTCTGCGCAGAATACGGAAAATTGACACCTTGATATAAATAAACGTCAAAACAATATAAAACTTAATTTTTTCGTTGAAAAATGTTAGTGTCATTAGTAGGTTGAAAGATTGGTAAAACATATGAAATTATTTGTGTGCACCTTATAAAACGGGAGATATTATTGAATCAAAATAATGTAAATCTCCGCGAAATGTAAACAAATTTTTTCCCCGTAGTAATTAGTAGTAAATTTTTAATTAAAAATTTAAAATCTTTAAAAAAAAAATACTGCTCTAATTGCCAATATTTTTCATTCATTTGGTAAAATATGATTTATTGCTATTTTCCATAAAAAGAGAAATAATCTTAGCATTAAAATCTTTTTTATAGAGAATCTTTAAGATTTTACATTTAAAAAAAAATGTTTTACTCTGTTTCTGTTTTAATCAGTTAAAATCTGTTCTCACGTGATGTACTGTGAAAGGGTAAGTAAAGATATGTAAAACATGAAAACTGAGACCATGGGAGTTTTTTAAAATTATTATTTTTGTTGATATTTTTCTACGGATGGTCATAAACGTAAATTTTCTATAATTTTCATGTTAACAAAGAGCACATAACTGCTGTCATAATCTCACAGTCAGCCACCTGCTTATTGACAAATATCGACTTCTGTAATAGCTTCTTAGGCGGTAATTGGTTTGTCAACAGGTGCAAAAATCGCGGTAAGAAGGTGTTGGCAGATATTTGACCCCCCCCCCTCCAGCCCAAACGTGAAAAAAAGAGGTTTTTATGTAGTTTTTGAATGGAAAATGGTAATTATTCGGTTAAGGATTGTTCAGTAATGATGAAACTAAATATATCTAATTTTTAAAAAAACATCGGAAGAATTCTTGATTTTAAAAAAAATTTAAATTACAGATTTCGAATTTTTTTAAATTTCCAAAAAGGTGAACAAAATGGCGGAAATTATAGTTTAAAACTTTAAATTGACTTTTAAGAGCACAATTCTACGTTGAAGTTTTTTTCTTCTTTTTTCCGGACACATATTTGGACTATTCTTTCAAACAAAAACAAGAAAAAACTTACAAACAACAGTTTTTAAATTTTAATTTACGTTTTTAAATGGGGTGTCCAAAGTTCGCAGAAATACCTATTTTTATTATTTAATTTATTGTAATAAAATAAGTAATATACATGCTGCACATTTATACAAAGATTTAATGCTTTTACTTTTCTCTACTTTTAAGCAATACATTCAATAATTTATCATGAGTTCTGTGACTTTTTTCCTATAACTTTCTTTCTTACAACCAATTTTTCATTATGTCTGAATTTAAATTTCTATGCCACTATTTTTGTCCTCGGATATATTTCGCTATTTACTTTGGTGATAATCAATTTAACAGTTAAAGTGTCTCAATATAAGTGAAAAGTGTCACACCGTCTGTTTGTCTGTCACGCTATAGAAACCACCTAAACATTGGAGCAGCCCCGCCAAATACTCAATTGACCTATGGAGAAGCTTTTAAAGTAAAACGTTTTGAGAACATATTTTTAAAAGGTTGTAGGGGGTAACTATGTAATTATAATGCTAAATTGGACCCTTACTTTACGTTCAATATGCATATATACATAAACATATCGCTTATTTTATATATTTATATATAATTATTGAAGTAGTCAAAAGTGAAGGGAATCTCCCCCCCCCTTTTCAGGGGTCAAAAGTGTTGGGAAATTTCCACCTCTTTAAGGGGTCAAAAGTAAAGGGAAACTTTTTCTCCCTTCAAGGGGTCAAATTTGAAAGGAAACTTTTCAGGGGTCAAAAAGGGAAACTTTTCCCCATTTAAGGATTCAAAAGTGAAGGGAGACCCCCAAATCTTTAAGGGATCAAAAGTGAAGGGATTTTTTCTTCTTCCTTGAATGGGTAAAAAGTGAATGGAAACTTTTTACACTTTAAATGGTCAAAAGTGAAGGGAAACTTTTTTTACAAGTCTGGAAAGCTTTAGTCCTTTTGTTTACTCATTAAATACATAACCCGGCGTAGACGGGTACTTCAGCTAGTATGGCAAACAACCCTATTGATTGGGAGATAAAGAAAACAGATACAAATAGGGAAAATATATTTTATTTGAGAGAAAAAAGACAATGAATGATATCCATAAGTATTTTAACAAACATACGATCTACTTTTTGACTACAATGGCTGCTGTTTGGAGCAGAGGCTGTTGGTTGGATATGTTTCGGACATGAACGCAAAAGAACACGAACAACTATATAAACATTAATCTTTCTAAATTCAACCTAATCCATGCTGTGTGTAGATCGATACGTGTTGATTCAAATATGACTATGTTTTCTCTGGGATGCATAGTTCTCAAGTTATAAGAGTACAAACATACATACATTACTACTTTAGATATTTAGATTAAACGTAATTTATTTAATCAGTTTTTTAGCATTTTCACCTAGAATTATTTCCTTCACCACAGTGGAAAAAATGGTTTCATCATTTAAATTGTGGAAAAAAATAATAAAAGTAATGTTGGCACAATTATTTTTGCTCAAGCTTTTTTAAAAATCTTATTTATTTCAATTTCATTCGTATGTATATCGGTCGTGAGCAATTTTTCGTCGACTCCATTTCGGGCGATAACATTTGTCTTATTTTATTTCTTAAATAGTTTGGTTTTCTACAAAAAATGATGAACGAAAATAAAGAAATGACTTTTGTAAATAAATTTGTTTCACCTCTGATATTCAGCTTCTAAGTGCAGTTCCGGTCTAATTTTTAGAAGGGGACTTCCATTTTAATACACCGATCTTTCACGTTTCAACCTGACATCAACACTAAATTTGCAAGCTGCTTTAACGATTGTAGGTAAAGTCTTTGTTTTTATTATTTCAATGGAAATCAACGGCAAAATGTTTATTAAAATAATTATTATTGCTGAACAGATACATTTTAAATTCGCTTTTTGATTTAATTTTATTTCTGGTTTGTCTTTAGAGATCCGTTTTCTTGGAATTTTTCTAATTTCTACTCAACCGAAATTAGAATTTAATTTACCTTTTTTCAATGTTGCAATATTTTATTTGAAATTTTGTTAGCAAGGATCAAATTTGTTTACTCTTTGCTGGAGCTAAAACTAAATAAATCTCTGCATTAAAACACGCGAGAATTATTTTCTTTTTTTCGATAAGAAATTTGAATGGTCGTATTCGTTTTTAGTCAGTAATAGTCAAGTCATCAGACTTTTCATATCACTTCACTTGGACTTGCACATAACTTCAATATTTTTGTTTTATCAATATTTTTTATGTTTGTAACATTAAATCGGATCAATCGCATAAATTAGCAACTACCGATTTTTTCTTTAGCATTTATGCATTTTCTCATTGTTTCAAACATAACACGTGTAACGTTGAATTTTTAATCGTGTTTTGCTTCTGCTTCAGTAATTCTCAGAGTATAACATCAAACTAAATGACAAAACATTGCTTTTATGATAGTTACAGATTTAGACAATCCTCATTTTAATAATTATTGCTTTAATCACAATTGAATATCAAATTAATTTTTAAGAAGGCGAGACTATCTTTCGTTTTATGCCGGTAGTAAATTAATGAGTTAAGGGGAAGCAACTCTCAATTGGTGAAATTGGTATTTTTAAAGAAATTGTGGTCAAGATTCATTTATTTGAACCACGCAGTTCTAGAACAATTGTTTTGGGGTTTTTTTTCAATTCTAGGTGATCTGCCGGAAACTTGTTAGTTTTTAGAAAGAAGGTTGGTTCTATTTACAATGGGATAAAGTGGGCACTTACTTTCCACCAGTTTTACGGAGGTACAGATTACACGAATTATCTTCTCTTCTTCCGGTTGCTTTCTTTAAACATCAACCCTAACGCTAAAAAATTAAAATTTTAGAATTTTTATTTTTATTTTTGCGCCATTTTTTAAACCAGAGGGGAGATAATTCATAATCGGAAGAAGGAAACAATAATTCATGTAAGTCGTATGTCCGTGAAAATGGCGGAAAGTAAATGCCCACTTTATTTACAATGTAAAAAGAACCCACTCTTAGAACTTTTTTTTATTTTTTTTAAAACTAACAAATTTACGGATGGTTGTAGAGTCTAATGGATTGAAAGCACCTAAAATTGAATTTTAAAAAATTTCTAAGAGAACTGCGTGGTTCAAACAAACGACTCTAAACCAAAATTTGTTTTAATTAATTCATTGTGCAAGCCTGTGTAGGTCGTCCTGTAGCTCCAGATTGTATTAGTGCTAATACCAACAGCTCTACTTTGAGACCAACATTTATTTACGCCTCAGCATAAAGTCAGTTTGGTCATAGTAAATATAGAATTAATGTCTAAGGCTATGGTCACTTTTGGGTTAGTCTAGGACAGGGCTTAACGATTATTTGGGGGGGTTTGCAGAAATATTTTAAACTTAAACATTTTTTTTTTTCAGGAATAATTATGCAAATAAAGTTTTGTATTTTTTTTATCTCTACACAAAAATGTACTCCTTCTGATGCTTATTTAAAATGGCTTGATGCTATTTACTAATTATTTTTTAACATTGTTTTAGTAATTCACTTTTAAGAAATAATTTTTTTTGTAATAAACATCATAAAACTTATTATAAATATGTTGCAACTTTGACAAATTTTGTTGGTCTTTAATTGTTTTTATGTTTAGTTACTGTTAGATTATGACCATAACAATGAGCAAGGGGTCAGGAAAAAAATTGCCTCATCAAAAGTGTTAGTTTACAGTTTGAGTGCTCTCAACACTAGGTTATAGAAGAGTGATTTCAAATAAAATGAGATATGATGAATGAATTAATTCATTTTACTTGTGAATTTAGTGTACTTTTTTTTTTGTTTACTTCAGTTTTAAATCTTCTCCTTCATGTTTAGTAAAAGCTGACTATATTTGCTTTGTTTAAATGTATGTTTACTTTCCAAATTTGTACTTTGCCAAAAGATTAGCCCTTGTATCACTGCCAATATATTGGACTTGAAAACGTAGCCAAAAACACTACACAGGCAATATATCAGCCTAAAAATGTAATTAAATAAATAAAAATGTAAAAAAAGTGGGGTTTTTTTTTTTGCTATATAGTCTAAAAGGTCATAGCGCTAAAAGGGTGAAGCTGGAGAATTTGAATGTGAATGATATAAAGAAGTTTGTTTAACAAATAAACAACCATAAATCAATAAAAATAACTCCTGGAATTTATCAATAAGTTGATAATTCTGGGACAATAGTGTAAACTGTAGAAGGGAATGTAAAAAAACCACTATTTAGATAATTTTGTACATCTAGGAGGTGTTCACACCACTAACAACAAAATCAGCTCAGTGTACTCTTCTATTCTAATAGTGTTAAGTAGAGAAATGAGCTTATTGCTTAATATGTATTTGGCTACCTTGGCTTGAGTGACATTTTAAACTGATCATTTAACCGACTTCATAACAGATCAATGTAGATGTTAACAATCCTTTTCCAGTGTTCTCCCATACTAAATACATGTTTCATTATAGAGTGCTTTGTGATTGGTAATAATGAAAGGGAGATAATTTTATATTATTTTAAGCAGCAGTTCTGAAACAGCTCTTTTTTTAATGAGGAATATTCAGACTCACAAATCCATTTTTTCTAGCTGAAGTATGTAATTATTTAGATAAATTCTAGCAGACACATTTACTCACATATATATAAATTTAATCCATATCCTTATCTTAAACTGTCTTCACTGTCTGTACATTTATGCAGAGCTGCCATATACCCAACATTAAATACATTGTTATTGACAGAATAAAGGTTGTGGCAGAATAGTCAACTTGAAGTCTTTAAAAGAAATCTAAGTTCACACTTTCTGATTACATTTAACCCACATTACAACTTTTATAATTTTAGTTGATATTATTTTGAAGACTAACAGACAACATTGCCTTTTTATCCATATAGATTATTAGTAATTTAGCTTTTTAAAGGCAATATTTCCTTTTCAAATATTATCAGTTTTTTAATTATTAGACTTGTTCATTTACTGGACATCCTCTCTGATATTCTAACTAATAAATCAACACTTAATCTTTAATAAGTAGTGTAGACTTGTTGTAAAACAACAAACCTAAAACTTGCAAACTAATGTTAACACAAAGAATGTTTAATTTTGATTTCTAGTTGATTTTCCACCATGTCTTTGGCTGATGAACTTTTGGCCGATTTGGAAGAAGGAGGTGACAATTTGGAAACTAATGATGGAGAGGAACCAGAAGAAGTCACAGAAGTCACTGACATTGTTATGGAAGTTGATACTAGCAGACATTCTGTACGAAGTGTTGCCAAACTTCGAGACAGTAAAGAGGTAAGAAATTTATTCAATTCAATATTTTAAAGATAGATTTGATCTTAAGGTGAAGAATTGATTTGTGTTCCAAAATAATTTGGAGTTTTGTGATAAGTGTTAAAAATGCAAACAGCTTTGCTATTTTTGGTATCGAATAAACAAATGAGTATTATGAAATCCAGCAAATGAGTGTAACCTGTCAATAATATATGGAGGTATACCAGAAAGATTTACAAGAGGGCACTTAAGATTTTCATAAGCACCACACTTGTTTATGTGGAATTTTATAATAGTTTTCTTACATATACTGGATATGGTTTATGAAATGTAAGTGTCAGTGGTGGTGTCAAGTACATAAATAGCAGTTTATACAGATCCCAAAGGTTGAACTGTTGAAAAATTCTGCATAAGCTGTAAGGTATGAGTAGTATAGGTTCATCATGAAGCATTCATGGTTGTACATTGGTTAACTTCCTAATCTTACAAGTTACTAAAAGCAAGTTTGATTTTCATTGAGTGCTCTAGAAATGCAACTTTGTACTAAATTTTGCCTAGTTCAACAAATATATATCCAGTAGTCCTCCTTTATAATGCGGGTGTTCGGCTCCAAGAAAGACAACCACGTTATAACTGAACCGCAGATAATCAAAAAGCAATTTTGAGTTCATTGATGAACGAATATGTTGTTTTCATAAAAAAATCGAAGAAATTATTTGTTTGATTTTGAGTGCTCTAGAAATGAAACAACCACGTAATTATGTTAATTGATTGAAAATTGAATAAATTTAATATTTTAGTCATGTTAAGTCCTTTGATGAAATTTTGTTTTTATTCACGTTTTTTTGTTGGCGATAAAGTATGCACTCTGACAAGTTGTAAAAAATACATTAGACATATTTATGATGATTGCTAATGCTGTAATATAATGAATAGTAAAATTAAATGACTTTTATGCTACAGTATTAAACATTTCTTGAATAATAAAGTTGTTTCACTTTAGTAAAATGTTGACCATGTAATACATTTTTTCTTATTGATTTTTTTCTCAATACATTGTATGAGATTTGGTATAATTATGTGTTTGCATATTTTATTTTTTTTAGTTAAAATATGTTATGCGGGAAATTGAAAAATTCTCTACTATGCTACGTAAAGATGAAGGTAAGAACGATTTTGATAATTTAAGATTCACCTTTTTGCTCAGTAATAATTGTATTTGCATATAAAATTTATTCTAAATTTAAAATGAAACTTTCACATTTTTCATTAAAATTTATAATCACATGTAAATAGGTCAAATAAATTGTATTTCATTTATACCTAAAGCTTAATTTATTTTATTCTGTTTTTAAAATTAAAATTAAAAGTAAGCAATAAACAGGGATATGAACAAATTCAAACTTCTAAACCAGTATTAAATAAATAGGGAATACTTTTCAGACATACATTTGGTTGTCCAGAAAGTAATGGCATTTTTATAAGAATAGACATTTGAAAGGACAAAGTAAATTCCATGTGATTGAATGTGTAACGATATCATTTATGCCTGTACTGGAAAAATAATCGGAAAGCTTGGTGTGCCATTGCCAAAGGATTGTTTCTTTCCTGGACGTTCATGATCTTTAAGACGCTCATCTCCTCAACGAAACCCCCGGAAACAATGCTGAACCACACAACCAGGAACCTATTCTTGGCCAATGATATTTTGTGCAGTTTCAGTAGTTCTTTGTCCAAATTCAAAGAGAAACCATACAAAATATTTTTGTCAATTTTGTTCATACATTACAGGGTTTCTCAACCATATTTCCCTAGCACCTCTTTTGTTTTGTTTTTGTTTTTTTCAAATCTATCTCTCCCTCCTCAGCTCAACTTTTGTCCCCTTGGGGATGATATTGCCCCCCATTGAGAATAACTGCTCTACGTTATCTAATGCCTTTAGCCAAATAAATACTCACATCAAGTAGCTTGACTGTACATCTTCCACAAAGAACATTGCTTTATGTAATGCCTTATCTTGGCTAAGCCAAGTAAATTTCATAAATTGTTTGCTGCGGATATTTGGAATTTCAGAACGACCGATGTGTGCGTACATAATGGATAACGGTAACGGAAATTAATACCTAAAACAATCTTTTTTAAATACACATTTTGTAATTCACTGAGTAGGAGTAGCTTCCCCTTATTTCTTGACTATACTGACATAAAACAAAAGATTGCCTTTTTTAAAAATTATTTTTCAAAAGAAATCTATTTTTATGTAATAATCTATCCCTCCCCCCAGCTCAACTTTTGCCCCCTTGTGGGTGATATTGCTCCTGTTGAGAATGACTACGTTAATAACTCAAATCTGTAAAGAGTTGAGAATCAGAAAATTACGACAACTTGTAAATGAAGAATTATTCTATCAAATGATATGTAATGCCTTACTTGTAGCAAGCTACACTGTTTGCTTGGAGCATGAATGCCAATTTAAGAAAAAAGCCCATTAATTTCTGGACAACCTAATAAATTTCATTTGGCACATGATTTTGTATATTGTATTTAATATTAAACTTGAGAGAGTATAAGGAGCATTTGAAATGGAAACACTATTAAAGAATATTTCTTTGTTAATTCTTTGTACCTGTGTTGTTGATTTTATGTATTCATTTAATTCCCAAAATGAACACTAAGGCATCTCTGCAAAAATCATTTGAAAAATATACATATTTGCTGCATTGCTTACTCACTCTCAATCTCATGGATAGTTGCAAAAGTGATAAAATGTTAACAGATCACTACTCATAACCTGGCACTATCATCTTGGGAGAAATTGAATTATTTATTAATTGTTGTTCCTTTCATTCTCATTAGTAATCTTTATCCCCTTTTTTTCTTTTTTACAGTTTCTGGAACAGTAGAATCAGATCCAGAATATAAACTGATTGTTGAAGCTAACAACATGACAGTAGAAATTGATACAGAAATCAGTAAGCTGTTTTTCATTTTCATTTCTGTAAATAATTGATACTTTTAAACGCTTTCAATTTCAGATGTTATCATTCATTATAAGGAAATCACCCCAATAGGTTTCTTCAGTTTTTAAGCTTGGCTGGCTGGCTGGCTGGCTGGCTATGTATGTATCATGCGTACAGGCTGCATCAATAGAGCTAAAGGGCTGAAAAACAGTTACTCCTTATTACGTTTAGAAAAAAAGTTGTTTTTTTTTTTAAAATTCCCCCACCCGTAAACAGGTTTTTAGTGGTGGTTCAATTTACAATGTAAGTTTATGGTAAAAAATTTTTTGTACTTTGAAAATTCTCCCCTTAAATAGGTTTTTAGAGGGGTGGGGGTTCAATATGCAATTTAAGTTTATGCTAAATTGTGTGAAAAAAAAAAAAAGGAATGGTTCAATCGTTAATCAACAAGTTTATAGATTTTTTTCTATTGAGAAGAAATGAATGATGTGAATGATGAGAAGGAAATGAATGGAAATCTCCAGTGGGCTAACCTGTTTGTCATTTTCCCAATTTATTTTCAGATGTAATTCACAAATTTGCACGGGATCATTATGCAAAACGCTTTCCAGAATTAGAATCCTTAGTTCCAACTCCAATGGAATATGTTAGTACAGTCAAGGTAAATATTCTGTTTATACATTGTTGTAAATAAAGTCAGTATCACATCACAT
>VCCN01003143.1:4417110-4427186 GCA_006491835.1 Architeuthis dux
TTTACTTTATGTCAAGCATTTAAGTAATGTAAATTAAATTGAAATGTTTTATGCCCAGATTTTTTATTACAATTTGTTTTCCATTACTGATAAAATGGACTTCTTAATCCTAAATTGGATCCAGCAAACCCCACTTCTTTTTTACAAACTGAGTGTTGTAATAAAAGAAATCAACAAAAAGATGAAAGAAAAGAAATCAAAATTAATAATGTAATAACTTAGAGATTGTTTTTGTTTTTCGCTATTGCAATTGTTTTATTGTATTTTTGACTGGATTTCTTTCTTTCTTTTCTAGGCTATAGACTTAAGTGATTACAAACAGAAAATCTTCAATTATGTAGAATCCAGAATGAGTTTTATTGCACCTAATCTCTCTATTATTGTTGGGGCTTCAATTGCTGCCAAATTAATGGGTGAGTATCAAATTATCACAAAATAAAGAGCTTCTTCAAAAATTATAATTTACATAATTTTAAATTCATTTAATAATGAAGTATTCATTGTGTTTTCCATATATATATTCTAATGGTTCTTCGGATGATTGAACTCCTTGTTGTTTGTGTTGTAAACACAACATTTCGATCAGCTATGGCCGACCATATCTGGTGAGAGAAAGGCGAGCATCTTCCTCTCTGGGAGGAAGTTCAGATTATTGACAGAGAATGCCGTTGGAAGCAAAGAAAAATCAATGTCGACTAAATGCATTAGTCAAGTGCGGAGTTCAACCTGATGTGGCTTCCACTGCTCAACAGACCCAAACCTGACAAGACACAGAAACACCCGGGTCCTGCGTTATAAGGGTTACCCCCCTTTAAAAATAAAAACTTCTGTTTACCCCATTACACTCGGATTTTACACCTGAAGAATGCCAACAAGGATTTCAATCGTCCGAAGAACCATTTGAATGTTAATAACCCTTCTCAAAACTATAGAATATATATATATGCCTGTTGGTTGCATGTTAATCAAACCTGGTTATTTGTAGTCATAATGTCATTTTATTATAATGTACAGTTATCATGAAGTTGGTTTTGTGGCTACTCTTTCTTATTTTTCAATCAATGCAATGTTTAAAACATAAGTGAAATAAGTAAAACTTTATACAAGATATTTTCAAAATAATAAACATTTGATGCTTAACTTGTAACCTTCACATCTGTATTTATCTTAGTTTTAAAAAATGTAGTTTTGTCTGCTGCATAGATGTTGTCATTCATATGAAATGCATGACTCACTATAAAATAGATCTCAAATACAGTTTAAGTTATGAACGTTGATATTCATTTATTAATGTGCATAAGAATGTTAACAAATTCAAAGTTTCATTAATTTGAGTTGTGCAGAAATTCATTTAAAAATTCTTTGAAAATATCAAGTGAAAGACTATTCAAGTGAACTAATGTAATACCAATATTCTTGGTTGTAGCATTAATTAGAAACTTTTTCCTTCTATTTTGAATTATTATTACATTAGTTATCACTTGGTGAAGTCACAGTTTGGATTTTAACTAGTGTAGTATCTGTAAAAAATGATGGGCTTATTTATGTATAGATAAATTATACAAATATAAATAAATGTCTACTTTTGCTTGTTTTGCTAAAGATGGACCAAAACTACTCTTATGTGGTTAACAAAAATGTCTAAAGAAACTTATTATACAAGTTATATATAAGATGAAATATAAATCAATCTTTTTATATTATTATTGGATGAGATTTTGTAACACACCACTTTTATTAAATTTGACTAGTATTTACCTTCATCCTAATTTTTAGTTGTTTTTTTTTAGTGTGTGAGTTTGATTCTCACTGAAGGCTTACTCTTTATTTCTGATTGTGTTATTCGTTGCCATAGAAACAGTGACCCAAATTAATAAGTTGTATAAAAACAACTAAAAATTAGGATGACTGTAAAAACTAGTCAAATTTAATAAAAGATGAAATGTTTTACACTGAATGTCTTGACAATGCACAATTTTGTTTCTGACCAAAGTATCTGGGTTAAAGATGTCTCTAAAATTGGTAAAAGCTGCCTCTGTTTTCAGCTTATAATGTGTATTGTGGCTCCTGTGAATTAATATATTTACATTTTGTTTTTTCCCAAATTGAAAGGTGTTGCAGGAGGTCTAACCAATCTGTCCAAAATGCCTGCTTGCAACTTGTTGGTCCTTGGGGCTCAAAAGAAGACTCTGTCTGGATTTTCCACTGCTGCCATTATGCCTCACACAGGTTTTATTTATCAATGTGAAATCTGCACGAAAACACCACCAGTAATTATTCTACTTTTTTATTTTTTGTTTTGTTTTGTTTTCCTTCTCACACATCATTTATTATTTATTTTTAATAATAGTATTTTGAAGGGAATATTTAAGATTTACAGAAATTTTTTTCCTGTAAAATTTGGTTTAGATTTTGAAAATTAACAGGAAATTGCAAATTGTGAGCGTGCGTGCAGGCATTCCATTTTTAGATAATGGGTGTATTTGAGCAAATATTCTTCAAAGAAATCAAGTTATAAGTGCAAGTCCCATCATTTATGTTTGTTTGAAAAAATATTCTACACTGACTGGCACAAAAAAAATAAAATTATAATCATTAATATTTCATTTTTATTGGTCTAACAAGAAATTTGATTGGTAATTTAATTACAAGAAATAAAGATAAATTTCTAATTTTGTTTCAAAAGGCAAGCTATTATTTAGAGAAATAAAAAAAAATGTTTGGCATAGCTTAAAGGGGTTAATGGGATTCTGAAATATTATTTACATCAAGAGCTTATTCTTTACTTCCAATCCGCACTGTTTACTCACTGTCATAGTGATGGCTTGAGTTAAAATGCGATTAAAAAAAACAAAAACTGTTGAGATTTGATTTACCTGTAAAATGACCTAGAAACAAATTCATAAATAAGCGCAAGGATCCTGCAAATTGGCACCTTACAATATAAAAGAAGACTCTTTCCAGCTACAGTGACAAAATAACGCTCAGATTTTGGGAAGTGGGTCGGACCTAGAACTGACATCGTTTCTCAATCAGAACATTTCAGCATCCCCTCATATATTCTCGCAGCTTCTAGTGAAAATATTTGACAATGAATGTACTGATTGTTTTCTATGTTTTTTCTAAAGAAAGTCTATTACTGAAATAATTTTTAAAATGGATAAGTTTGTTCTGCCATATATTCTAATAGTGTCTTTTTAGTAGTCTTCTCCAACAGAAAAATCTATTTATTGATATTTTTCATGTACAAAAATGTTTCCTCTGAACCAAACTGCTAACATGTGAAATATGAGTGGCCGAGCATGATGAATGCCCAACACACCATTTTTAAAAAGTTGATAATTTCCTTAGTTTTAGAACTACAATGCTCAATGTTTTTTTTATTTTGAAGCTTGAACAATCTATGAATCACAATGCAGAGTCTTCAAGCTTCAAAATATAAAAAAACCACCTGAGCATTGTAGCTCTAAAAATAACGAAAATATCAACTTTTAAAAATGGTTCGTTGAGCACATATCATGTGCAGCCACTCATATATTCACTATAAACATGAGATTTAATCAAAATTATGTTTCTCAATGTTTAAACTTTTAATTTACCTCTTTTGTTAGGATCTGAGGAAAACAGCAGCCAAATTTGTGGCTGCCAAAAGTACGTTGGCAGCTCGAGTGGATAGCTTTCATGAAAGCCAGGATGCTCATGTTGGAGATTCATTAAAGGCTGAGATTGAACAGAAGTTAGACAAATTGCTTGAACCAAACAAACACAAACACGTCAAACCACTCCCTGCACCCATTGATCCTCCTCGTAAGAAACGAGGTGGTCGCAGGTAAGAAAAAGATGGTGGCTACGATTTTTTTAAAATGAGTTGTCTTTAGATTGCAGAAAAAATAAAAAATTTCTAAAGGTGAATGAATACAAGAAAATATCAGGATTAAATGAATAACTTCAATTTTTAATAATAAATAATTGTATTTACAAAATATAAGCCAGTGAAGGAAGTAATTAAGAGACAACTCCCAATGGAGTATGGAGCCCAGTGATAAGACCCGGTTTCTGTTGCATGCGTCGGCTTAGTGATCGTTGCAAGTTTTAAGTCTGGTCGAGAATAAACTTGGAAGAGGTATATGTATTCACTCATGTCTGTCTGTCCACACAACATCTTCAAAAGTTCTCAATGAATTTCAATGACATTTTCTGAAAGGGTAGGCCATAGTTTAAGGAAGAAATTGATTAAATTTTGGGGTGGATCCAGGGATTTGTTTTCAATCGAGAGATATTTTAAATTCTGTTCTTATATTTATGTATTCACTCATGTTTGTCCACACAATATCTCCAAAAGTTCTCAAGTTCTTTTGTGGAAGTATGGGCCATGGGCTGGAGTGGATCCAGGAATTTGTTTCTGATTGAGAGATAATTTTACTATATTAAAAAGAGGTAAACAATATATTAAATGATTTTCATCAGTTTTTTAGTTAGTGTATGGCGTGAACAGAGATATGCACTCTTGAGTGCTTTCTAGTTATGTGTAAACTACACTTTGCAGCATTTAGAAAAGATATCAATATAAGCTGTTTTTGATTTTACTATATTATTTTTACTGTTTTGTTATTATGTAAAGCAGTTCCTATATATACCCCATTAAAAAATAAAAATGTAGATCTAATTTTAAAAAGTAACTTTTCATAATTTTGATAAATGGCTTAGCCTGATTTCATAAAATATTCAATAAAGATGTCGTATAACTTTACACACATTTACCCAATAACCATAATGATAATTCCTAACATAAGTTATAGGCATTTTTTGCTGACAACAGACCAAGAATATTTTCAGGATTTTCTTTTCTATATTGTTCACTTTTTTTCCTTGTAAATAACATTAATAAATAACCTGCACAATAAGAATGTATGCGCACACATCCAGTTTTTTACTTATTGCTTTTATATAATACTTTACGTTATAACATTTCCAAATATCTTTAATTATATTAATGTTTTTTTTTGTTTTTTTTTTTTGTATTTCAGAGCCCGGAAAATGAAAGAACGTCTTGGACTGACTGAAATCCGAAAGTTAGGAAACAGAATGAATTTTGGAGAAGTACGTATTTTTCTTGCATTTTATGCTATTTTTATTTTCGTAATTAGCTGTTTGTTTTTGGAACTCTGAAAATAATGCTCTTAAAAGATGGTTTTACTGTTGTTGTTTTTTAGTAAATTTCATTTAAAAATTGTAAGCCAAATCAATTTTCTGTGGTTATAGATTGAAGAAGATGCTTATCAAGAAGATCTTGGATTCTCATTGGGAAATATAAGGAAATCCAAATCTGGACGAGTGCGAGGACCAGTTGTGGACTCCAAGACAAAAGCCAGAATATCAAAAACACTGCAGGTAGGATTACTATATCCACTTTTATACACATTTAGAATTTATATTCAAAACAGTTTAATTAGGATTTTATTTTTAAAAAGAATTACTAATATATACTTATAAACTATGTAAATTATTTTCAATTTCAGTGTTCTGGACGTTATAATTGTTGAAATTCTAAAACTTCAAAAAGTTTTTTTTAAAACCTTAAAATTTTAAAATTAACGTTTTTATGAATGTAGTTCCGTCTTGTGTATGTCTTCTGATGCACATGTTACGGCTGTTTAGGCCATTTTCAACATCTTTTATTGTTTGCCTCTGCACCAATAACCAAAACTTGTTTTCCTCCTGTGCCGTAAAGACTTTCCAGGTGTTATCAGCTACAATTGAATACATCCTCTATTTATTCAACTGTGAAGGATGCTTGTATCAATTCAACTTTCATGCTTCTTGAGCTGCTGTTCTGTCTGTTTCTCACTCAAATTTCTTGTATCTCTTTCTAGCAAAAACTTCAAAAGCAGAACCAAGTGTGGGGTGGAAGTACAACAGTAAAACGACAGATTGCAGGAACTGCTTCAAGTGTTGCTTTCACACCTTTACAGGTACGGTTTTAGTTAATGTAGAGTTTGGTATTTATAAAAATCAGTTTTCAGTTTTATTTTCTATATGTATATTTAACTTTTTTATAAATTGATCTGCAAATAAATCTTCTAAGAATTTAGATTTATAAAATGGGAAATCTTATTAATGTTATTTATTATGATAATGTTTAGATTTAGGATGCAAGTAACTGAATATTTGATTAACAAATGAGTTAATAACATTTTGTGTTCTGCATATTTTAATTATTTCACACCAATGTCCCATATGCATAGAAAGTCACTTCCATTGATAATGTTCTGAGAATGATATAAATAAACATCAGAATTTTAACAAAATCATCCTTTTGATTATCTAAAAACATTTTATAAGGAATTACTTTCAACCTTTGTTTTAAAATTGTCTTACAAAGTGTTTAGATGATCTGATCATCCTTATTATCTTACTAGTTTACCCCTTGCCATCAAAATGTGGTGGCAGTAATATTGCAATTGCATTGTACTTATAAAATATCAAAAACATTATGTTGCACAGCATTTTCTTGTTTATGTTCAATATTTCCTGAATATTAAACTAATCTAAAGGTAAAATTAAGTAAAGATACAAATTTATCAAGTTTAACGTAAAAAAAGTTCTATTTCTACTAAGTTTCATCACCAAACGTCACTTATGATGTAAACATGACAGAAGACATCCGCACATTGCTAATTATTATATGTGTGGATTAGGAATGTTTTCCTTTGTCAAAAAGTTACATTTGCTAAGATTCATTAATTTTTAATGTAAAGCTTATTGCAATTAAATGCTATTGATGTGAAACTATTATTAATAGGCTTGTCTCAATCTATTCGATAGTTATCAATCTCTTTATTGGGCTGTACTACCATGACTGGACACAGTTAGGCTATTGATATTTCATTGTACCAGTCAAGATTGATTTGTGTAAGTTCCAGCCTCTGTATGACAATAACCTGAAATTGTGCAAATATTCCTCCTTGTTTATTTGAGGCTTTAAACACAAAAATCAGCAATATCTTTGCTCAAATTTTACCTATAATCAAATACATTAAGGACAAGCATGTTCAAATATGACTATATCCACTTCACACTAATTTATACTTTGTATTTTGTTATTGTTGCTTGTAGGGTTTGGAAATCGTAAATCCTCAGGCAGCTGAAAAAAAGATGATGGAAGCCAACCAGAAATATTTCTCCAGCACATCAGGATTCATCAAATTATCAAAGTGAACCTTCTACAATGTTGGTTTTATCATTAATTTTTCAATTATTATTTTATCTCTTTCTTTTTAATATTTAAAGTAATAAATTTTTTCACAAAATTCTGACTAATTTCTATCTTTTTGCCTCATAAATTTGATTAATTAAAAAAATCTGCAAATTTAGATTCTTTTGGGAGATAGCATTAGACACACATTTGCTTTGTATTTGCTGTTGAATAATAACATCATTGAATAAGGGGCAATAGAGATTAAGGCTTCCAAAAAACATGTTTGGTTCCAATTGGTTTAAAATATTTAATTCTTGACCGATTTTGCTGAAATTTAGTTAGAATGTTGGAATTAAAAAATGGTGAGTTATGGCTGTTTGTGATAATAATAAAAAAACCCAAAACAACAACAATAGATAGACAATATGGTAATCAAAATAAGTTTTCTACCTGGAGGCCTTTTATACTTTTGAGATTTTTTAAAATTATATTTTAATGATCTTTTTCTGTAACATTAAAAACAGAATCATTACAACATGACTTGAATTACCAAAATCAAAACAAAATACAAATCTTCTATATCACTCAGGCACATCAAAATTCATAATGGACGTTGATTCCTAGAATCTGGATGTAAAATGGAGATAACTTCTGTTAGCTTTGAAATGAACTTATCTCCCTTTTTTATAAAAACTGCACAAATAAAAATAAATAAAAACAACTTTATTCCCCCAAAAAACCTTTAACGTTTCACACACTCGCCCACTTGATGTTAAAAACGGCACACAAATAACAATTTAATTCATTCACAGCAATAACAATCTGTTTATTTTAAGGCTAACAGGAGTTATTTCCATTATAGCCATGCATTCTGGGAATCTAACTATAATGAATTCTGTAAAAATAGCAAACAATAAAACTACATTTCATATCACTTTTATCTGTGTAACTCAACACACATCAATTATTCATTCGACCATAAAATTATACCAATTTTGACAAAATAAGATTAAGCATGAGTATTTTAATAAGAACAAAAATGTAGCAAGTAGTGGCTGTTCAAAAACCTGTGTGCTGAAGCAATGTTTTAAAGTTAAAGACCACATCTGCAGAAATAATTTTCCTCTTTTGATTTCTGATTCTACTCAGAGGAAAATGAAATAAAAAATGTAGGGAAGGCTCCTAGGGCAAGAACTGCCAAGAACCCGCTTTCCATTTTGCATTGTGCTTCTGACTAGGAGATACAAGTGGACCTGAAGAGAAGACATCTTTCCAGAGGAGGTCGCAGTTACCTCTCTCCGACCAGACATGGTTCTTTTATCCAGAAGCCCCAAAAACATCTTAGTAGCCAAACTAACAGTGCCCCGGGAGGACAGGATGGATATCTCTCATCAACTGAAGATGGTCAAGTATCCGGACTTAATCGAGGAGGCTCTTGTTAAGAGATGTGTAGTGTCTCCCAGCTCGTGGGAAGCTCACTGAAAAGGAAGATGAACCAAAGGACGAAGACAAGAATGTTGTTTTCACGGCTCGCACCCGGACAATAATGACTGGGTCTTTTTCTCCACGTGTGTGCACCCTTTATTTCCATTAGAAACTCAATTCCGTCATTACTTAGCCTGCAGCAAGGGAGATAATTCTAGGTATTTATCCCCCTTGTATTATTTTAGCGTGAGCCCAACATAACAGGATGGTACACATCATTATACCCCATTGAAGTTGGATGCCACAGCTTCCCAGCAACATCAGTGCGATATTTCTTGCAAAAGATTGGTTTGGAACCCAAACAATTGAAGAAAGACACTAGGGAGATAGCCATGGCAGCTAAAACTATCTCAAGATGGTTGTGGTTAACAAAAGCCAGCAGTTGGAACCCATTTGAAGGTGAAGTCTAATTTGGAGATAATAACTTTAACATTAAGGTATGAAGGATTTTTATGTGAATTCCTTACTCACATATTTTCAGTGTTCTACTTTATAATTTTTCTGATGCTATAAAGAACTGGACGAGATTCACACTACTGAAGAACTGTCTCTAGCTATTGACTCCTCCCTACCTGAAAGGCAGCAGGACAAAGTGGAATCCTTTGATATCAAATGTGCTGAGGATTTTCTACTGCAGTCACTTCATGATCTACTTTGCCATTGTGATACTAGTATTATCACTCTTTTCAAGAACAAAGGATACTGCTGCATATCAATGCTCAATATCACAGATAAGCTCTAGGTAAGAATCAACAATTGTCATGATCTTCTCCGTTAACTTCCTACAGGAGAAAAGCAGAGAAAAACAAGTTTTTCTCTCTCTATAAACCTAACTTTGACTTAATGAGGAAAGAAGTTGCTTAGTATCACTAAATCTGTTACTGTATGAAAAGCACAGTAATATATAATAGTATAGTATCAGAGCCCTTTGATACGCACAGTGGCATAAAAAAAAAGTTGCATTCTGCCTTCCATGCTTTTTGGCTTATTCTCTGCTCTATTTTGAATGAAACAAAATTAAATGAATATTTTCTACTGCCACAAAGATTTGCAAGATCTTTGTGACACGCTCATTGCTAAGGATTTGCATTTATGGTCCATGCAGAACACAAACTCCAGCATCTTATGGTGTTTTTTTCCTTAAATGTCATCAAGGCACAAACACCTTTCTGACAGTTAAGTTAACATCATCATGGACAAATTCTACATAACTGGAGTCTGCAAGGGAGACAATTCATTCTATACTCGATGTTTGTGAGGAAAAACGGGTATTTCATGGAAAGATTGCATCAGTAAATTCAATGTCCATAAAAAAAAAAAATCCAAGCTAACCTCTTTGCAAACACTGCTCAGCTAATTTCAGCTCTCCTGGACAGGTTATATAGTACTTATG
>VCCN01003143.1:4429615-4443239 GCA_006491835.1 Architeuthis dux
CTTTTTTTAAAATCTTTTTTTTAAAAACTGCTTCTGCTATTTAAATTCCTCTTAATATACAGATATACAAGCTTATACTTGTATTTATAAGGAATGGAAAAAGCAAGCCTTTATTTAATTGTCTATGTGGTTCACTTTTCTTTCAACATATTGACATATTATCTTTATTGCTCCCATAATTAATAAAACATATGCTATTATTATGGGTTTTAAAAAATTATTTTCTATTACTCTTTTCCTCCTTATTTTCCTCATCATTACACTTTTCATGTGTTCATATTTTATTAGTCATGTAAATTCATTTTAAATTAATCAACTTGTGACAATTTAATGTTGTTTGCAGCCCACAGTTTTCCCAAACAATGGGCTCTTATAGCAAAGGTTGTTCTGAATAAGAAGTAGCCTTAGGAGTGGTAAAAGTTAGAGTAAGAAAGGAGTATTTTAACATCTGAACCATTACAATCCTTCCTTGTTAACTTTTCACTATTACTGACAACAGCTCATTGTATATCTTCAGGATTTAATGTTGTAAAAGAATGATGACCTGAAGAATTTCTAAGACAGGAATAGAAAAGCAGAAAACTAACTACATAGCATTAACTTCATGAGGTTGTTGGTTCATTCAAAGAAAGTCAAAACCTTTTTTCATTTAAGTCATTTATGTAGCTATTATCGACAAATAACAAGAGTAGTAATATTTTAACAACAACAACTTAATGATAAAGTTTGTAGGTAAACAGACAAGAATTACATTAAATTATCTACATTATATAGTTTTCAGGGCATAAGGCTGTGTACTGTCCTCAGGAAAATGATCAAAATATAATATTTTGGATCAAATATACAATCCGGACCTCAAACTGATTTGAGTGAAACCGTATATGGTGTCAAGTGTTGCGTCGTGGTGTTAATATTAATAGATTGTTAACAAACCTTTTTGTTTACACTCAATACCGCATACACTCTATGTTAAAAAAAAGTCTGTCAGCTTTTTCGTTTTTTCAGTTTTCACCGATATTGAGTGTTTTTAGCAAAATCTTCACCAGAATTTTTCTTTCATTAATTCTCTTATTTCTTTTCATTTATGGGCCATTTTTAACATCTTTTTAACATTTTTTATTGCTGGTGAATGCAATATAGAACTCAAAAGATTTGTCATATATGTTATATATACAATTACTACTACATGATGTAATATTAGATCCAGAGTCAATTACATCTCCTTGCTGTGACGTCACTGGCTGCTGCCACTTGTTCAGTATTAAAACATATCTTTATTCAATCAACACATGTCTGTCTTGTTCATTACATACATATTCTTAATCCATACCCATCGTCAATTACATAACTTAATCAGCATATAATAATATACACATTTATTTTTGAAAAGTTCTTCTTGTAATTTGTTTTAAATCACAATTAAACACTTTAACAATAGCCAAATATTTTCATTTCTTAATATTTAATTAAAATCAATCCATGCATCTATCAAATATATTTGAAATCAAACAAAATACAAACTTTGTTTTTTTTCTTACTTAAGAAAAGATATTAAATCACTTCAAGATACAAATCCAATCAGAATTTAAATAGTAGAACTGACTAAACTCAATTTAATTTGAAAATATTTTTTTATATATATATCACACTCCTCGCTTGGCTGCTTGAGACCAGCAATTGCTCTCCCCATGTTGTGTAAAAGATCAAGAACCAAGTACTGGTGCTTCAGTGTCTCCGGTAATAGGCATTTTGCGGTAAAAATAAAGAAAATAGAAACAGGATATGCAAACAGGAACAACAACATTTGTTTAGAATAAAAATTTAGTGTTTATTTCTGTAGGGTTATATTGTCGTCAGTCAACCCTTCTCAAAACTGGAGGCAATGTAATACGTTCTAGAGTCAATCGATTGGTTGACTTGTGAGACAAATGTTACAAGATTGTAGCGGCAAAGGAGATGCAGAGTGTGGTCAATGCAGGGTTCCAAGGGTTTCAACCTGCAACCAAGAAGTAAGCGTTAAACTTCTAACTTTGGTTTCTATCTTAATCACTCTCTCCGGGATAGTTTGTTGAATTTTCTTAAGTTGTGGTCTCAGCTTTCACTCTTAGGTCCCAACGGCTATCATCTGTCAGTTATCAGGCGACTATTTTCATTTGCTGCTGAGAGCCAAAAATCAACCATTTTCAGAGTGGAGGTTGACGTCGTGTGGGGCATGATTAATTACTCCTTGGTCCCAATAAATCAAGCTCCCTCCCCAATCCTAAGGGTTTCCAAATTTGGAATTTATTTTAGCATCTTTTTCTCTGCATTCATCCCGATTCCCTGGGTGCTAACTTACAATTCTATTGGTCCAATTCCTCACCCTGTCCCCACCAAGGCGGGAGTGCATATCTTAAGTCACTTCTAGTAACCAATCGCTAATTGGCCACACACCCTTTTTATATAAGAGACAAAATGTGGGTCCTCAGAGGGTTTATTAGGGATCATAACAGTAATCAATTATGACTCCTCTCCACACACCCATCCAAACATATGTTTGGTCTGGAACCTTTTTCACACTGCTAAAATCTTCTCAGAAAAGAAATGTTTTGGTAGGCACATTGATAAGACCCACAAAATCAATCAATGTTGGGAAATGGTAGCCACAATTTTCTTAAGTAAACAGCCACCAGTTTTTCTAGCGAGCAAATTTTCTTGTCTGAATTAAAACAGATTCCACCCGCCCGCAAATTTTGCTGGCTTGTAGAATCCACTGTATATTTTATCGACTTGTAAAATCTTAGGTAGACTCTGCGTATTTGTAAAATCAGGGGTATATCTTACCTACTTGTAAAATCCCACTACTGATAGTATCAATGTAATTTCTCACCTGTTTATAAAATCTTGTTATTGATTGTATCACATTACCTCCCCGAACTTTCCTGTCATTTACTCCTTAAATTACAATACATTGATTTAGTCAATAGTGTTCTTCACTGAATATTTTCAACCATGCAATATAGTTCATCTTCTTCAGAACTCACACACACATTATAACTTCATTGAATGTTAACCGTAGTTGCTCATAGCATGCGACCGGAGCTACAATTAACTCAACAGGTTGTTCTGTCACTGGGTCTTTCCAAGCATCATGCATCACATGGTCATCAAAGACACCTGTCTGCTTTCTGCTTCCTCCTTCCACCCCCACGCACGCCAGCTGGCACATATTGTGTCTTTTCATTTCTTTTCATTGCCCATGACCTCACCCAAATAGCCAGTATCACCATTATTATAATTATTGCTAGAAATACTGTCCCTGCCAAGGACGACCAGGCCACAGTATTCGTTGGTCGGTCCCTCCAGGGGAATCTCCCCTCTTCATGTTCCCAATTTGTTCACTAATTGTTGTAGATTAATTTTCTCTATTGGCCTTAACAACTCAGGCAGTTTTTGTAATGTTACATTGGAAAATTTCTTTCACTGGGGTTCCCACAAATCTGCCTAACTGCTAACCGATACGTCAGCTAGAGCCAAGAAAGAATAGTTTTGAATTTTTCCTCCACTTCTTCTGATAATATGGCGGAAGAGTAATTGATTTCCCAAAGGCTGAACATCCAAAAGGTAATTCAAGAGTAATCAAGACGGGTGTTAGTTTTATAGCTATTGTCGGCTTTCCGTCACACACCTGTGATAAGTCCATTTCTGTTTTTAAGGCTATTAACCATATTCCATCTGATAGGGCAATTGCTTGAGGTAGCACTCTTTTTGTTAATAATTCTACCTGACAAATCTGTTTAATCCCTCTCCCATCACCCCTAAATAACTCCAGCAAACACAGCTGGTGACTCCCACATACATATATTGAATTCCTAGATGTGCAAGTTCCTAGTGCATCTGTTTTGTAGTGCATATGTAAGTAGCATGAACTTTGTTCTAGCCAAGTTAAAAGCTATGTTTTCAGTCTCCAATTTATACCTAGCAACCGCCCCACCCCAACTTTTGTTCTGATCTAGGTTAAAGAATAGGTAATCTCTCTATCCAATAGTGGTAATGACACCAATACCAATAATCTGTCGTCATCCATAAGAGTTACACAGCCAAGTGAATTATAATAATGCCACAGCTTAACTGTAAGGTCAGCGTGCAGCCTGAGATGATGAGGTAGTTTGGTCTGAATTTTAAGTAGAAGTTCTTTGAGGTGAGAAGGGCTCACTATACTAGGTGACAAATGCCCAAAATGAAAGTATATCAAGCTGAGCTCTGACAAGCTCTAAAGACAACAGTAATGACTACGAGGTCTGCCGTACCCTATCCATTACTATCAACAATCGCAGATACTGCTGCACAAAGCCTCTCAACTCTCTCAGCTGGCTTGAGACAGCTTCAATCACATCCGATAGCTTGGACATCTTTAATTAACTAATTAATACTCTGTCTATTTTTGGCTAAATCAATTCTAGTCACATTTAAAACCAATAAGATGCTTCTTACCACCTGTGCTAAAGTCTTCTGATCTTTTCCCAGGGTTATTAGTTTCCTTTTAATCCTTGTTTAGTCCACCTCTGTTATAGTTCCAAAAAGAACATTAAGTGCTTCCCCCCACAATGGGGAGCACTGCTCCCCTTCCTCTACCTAACTTAAAATCTTTCAAATAATTACGCATATCTTTCCACTGCGCTTCTAATATTCTAGACTCCTGCCTGAGGGAGTACAACAATTGTCAATATCCCTCCTCATCAGAGTCTTGGTAATTTCAGGCTATCTTTTCCCTGGTCACATCGGCTTTCATTATTTCTTCTCCTAAACTTCAGTAATAGGCTATAGGGTTTTAAATCGATCATGAATGTGACTCACCATCTCGAACGAGTTATGGTCACCTCACTGGACTTACGGAAAATGGTACTCCCACTTTGCTTCAGTGCTTGTAGTTACTATTATGACAAATAGCAACAGTATCCTCGAGTTGACCATCCTTCAAAATAACAGGAAGCAGTTACTCAATGTTTTGGGAGAATTTAATTCTCTTTCATTATTTTATGCTTCTTCCAACTATCTATTTTTAATAACTTAGGATATCTCTTTTCCTGTTAAAGTGCTCAAGCAGCGAGGGGAAGGTGAATGGTAAACGAGAGATTGAACGCCCCTCACAGACACCCGAATCAGTGCTGTACAGTGGATCCAGGTTGCACAATCACCTGACCCCTGACGCAACCCCACACCTGTCACTCAGACATCTAATGATGCCCTATCTTAGTTGTGACCCTTTTTGATTCATGCATCGAGGTGGTCAGATCTACCTACCCCTACTGACCCTTCTTCTGGTCCACCTGGGGTTGTATTATCCTTATCTCTCACAGCTCCTCTGAGTCTTAACTGCAATGGCAATTCTTCTTCTTTTTCCTGCTGATTTTTTTCTCTCTCTAACTTCTGTAATTGTGCCAGAGGAAGTTCATCCTCTAACTCCAACTCCCTCCAAAACTGTTGGGGTGAAGGATTAGTACTTCCTGGAGAGAGAGTATAGATTTTATCCTTTGAATCACACTCATCCGAATTTCTCTGAGGGGAGGCATCACCCCCTTCTGAATCAGACCCACATCCTTCCAACTGTACTGGTTGGGTCAGGTCCAATTCAGAGTCTGAACAATCGGTCTCCATTCCCAATGGGGGCTCGGCTAATGTTGCCCTCTGAACCAACCTCTTTTTGCCTTTAACCATGGGAATCTGCCAGTCCTTTATTTCCGCTATCTTTAGATCATTTGTGTGTTCTCTCTTTGTTTCCAGACAATTGGTCCCATATTATAAAGGACACTGGGCCTGTCTGCTCCACTATCCTATAATAGGGCCTCCACTTTTGATTCAGTTTCTTATAGTAAACCGGGTCCCCCATACCCTACTTGACCTCCTTTCTATTTTTATTTATCTTCTTATTTTTTTTCTTCTGGGCTCATCTGATTCTTCCCCTTGCCTGAACAAAGGTCCTATGCTGTTGCTCAATTAAAAAAATTATGATGGTCCTCGTCCATGTATTTCCTGCATGGCCTTAACAGGTTGTCCACGGGTAGGACCGCTTCACACCCAAATAATAGATAATAGATTACACAGCCATTCACAATGGGCTATAATCTCCTTGTATAACCCAGGCCAGTGGTATCTTCTACCTATCAATTTATAGGTTTTATCTATCCCCATGTGTCTTCTTTTTTCATGACACTGCCTCAATATCTTCTTCTGCGAACCTTTTGGTACAAACAATCTGAGTCTCTCCTCTCCATCTCTGTCAGAGAGGTAATACAATAGCCCATCCTGTATTATATACTTGTTCGTACATGCTTCCGAGGCCTTACCCGTATCCATATTTTTGCTCATATCCCTTAATTCCATTATTTGTCTGGCATTCTCTGATTAATTTCAACCACCTGGGATCTGCTGGGTTCTCTTGGGCACCCTCTTCCATATCCTCCCACCCTGGCCGCTCCTCCAACTGATGGGAGTTAAGGATATGTATCTGGTAAGCTTTGTCATCAACCCTCTACTAGGGACTCTTCGGTATTCTAGACAATAGGCCTGCACAGGTGTTCTCCTTACCTGCTAACCTGCTCTATCTTACAATTATAACAGCTCAATTTTAGTGCCCACTGTTGGACTTTCTTATTTGTTCACTCTGCTTCAAATAAGTATTGGAGTGGGCAGTGGTCAGTCTTAATAGTAAATTGTGCCCCGCTCAAATAATAATCTAATTTCTGCAAGGCGTACACTATGGCATACACCTCTTTTTCAATTACTGGTCATTTCTATGGTGTGGGAGACAGTCGATGGGACAGAAAATAGGTAGTGACCTCCTCTGGAATCCCTGTGACAGGCCCGTCCCTTTCAGGACATGGCTTGCATCTGTATATAACACCATTGGTTGTCAATTGTTCCTCAACACATCAAATGACTTTTGGCAATGCTCTGTCCACTTAAACTGTGACTATTTCTTGGTTAGCACTATTAAGTGGGGTGGCTATTCGGGAGAAGGCAGGGATAAACCTTCTGTAAGCCTCTTACTTCTCTCACCAACCTGGGTTCGGGCATTGCTCTAATTACCTCAATGATGTCGGTGTCTGGTTTTACTCCTTTCTTGTCTATTACGAACCACAAGTATTTAGTCTCTTCCCACATAAACTGGCACTTGGGCAATTTTAATTTCAATCCATGCTTCCTCGAACACCACTTGCAGGTGTCTGAAATGCTCATCGGGACTTTTTGAGAACAATATATTATCCAGATAAGCCATGAAGAACTCCTCCAACCCACCCAGCACTATGGACATGAATTGCTGGAAGACTCCAGGTGCATTTGCTAGGCCAAAAGGCATGACCTGAATTTGATACAGATCTACATGGCATGTGAAGGCGGTCTTCTCTTGATCAGCCTCATCTAAGGCCACCTGCCAATATCCTGATCTCAAATCCAGAGTTGAGAAACAGGTTGCTTTTCCCAACAAGATGAGAATGTCATCTATCAATGGTAATGGGTAGGCGAGGGGCTTGGTAATATTATTTAAGGCCCGAAAATCCAAACAAAACCTATGCCTCCCATGTTTTTTGCTGACTACAACAATTGGAAAACTCCAGGGTGACCTGGAGCGCTCAATCATATCAGCTGCAAGCAAGTCTTGAACTGCCTCCTCCACCAGCTCCCTTCTGTGGAGTGGGGTTCTATACAGTCTCAGGTTTCATTTTTACTGTTTGGGTCTGAACCGAATTAGCCACTATATCTCTGTTCGATCTTATCAACCTATTTATCTGCCCTTTGAATTCTTTATGTGCCAATATTTCCCCTTCATTGTTCCTTGTATTTAAATTTCCACACAATCTAGGCTTTTCATATCTTACTTGCCACTTAACGTTGATTGCTATCGCCCTCCCCACTTCTTCACCTCTGGGTACTCTAATTGTTTTATTGGCCGTATTGGCCAGCATTATGGGTATCTGATCAGTCTCATCTCTTTGCATTACCACCTCCTCCTTCTTTGGGAGAAAACCATCTGCTGGCAGTCTCTGGTATAACTTCCAATACAAGAAACAGACAGTGGTGTGAGGAGGCAACCTGACATCTTCGACACAACTGAAAGCTGGCTGCTAGTCTGGGCACCGAGTCGAACCTCACCCCACCTATTTTCAACAGAGCTGTGTCAAAATTTATTTGTGCCTTATTTTTCTTAAGCTAATCTTCCCCTAAAATCATTGATCGGCATAAAGTAGGGGCAACATACAACCTTTGCATAGTTTTAACTCTTCCTACTCTTACATAATCATATCGTACCAGTTATCTTCATTTCTCCCACATCCACTTGACCCACCTTTAAGTCTGAGGCCTCCAACCTCCCAAGACCCAATCCCAGTCCATTAAATGTACATGTGTCTATCAATGCCACTATCTCTTCACCTTTCACTTGTACTTTACACACACCGGATCTGTGTCTTGGACAAAAAGCTCAAATATTTTAGCCTCTTTTCACTTCAACTTTTCCTGATTACTTCCTTCACTTTTACGCCCTCTTGGTTTAATTTCACTAGGGGGAATCTCTCTTCCCCCCTCTCTTTCTCTCTTGACCTCCACCCACAGGGCCCTCTTGATTCTTTTGGTTTATGACTCCATTCACTTCTGAGCCGACTCTTCCTTCTTTCCTTTGTCCTTTCACCTAAATACCTTCCATCTCTGAATGTTTTCTTTAAATGCCCCCTTTCACCACACTTCCAGTAACCAGCTTCTTTACAATATATATGAAATGACCTTCCTGTTCACAATTCCAAAACTTAAGATTTTTTAAATTAGAATTTACATGCTTTCATCCTCTCAATTTATTATGTCCAAATCTTCCGGGAAATGCCTGACCACTCAATGCATGAACTCGGGCCACCCTCCCTCTTACATTCTCTGGGGCAGCCCTTCCCCATTTCCCTGGTTCCAGGGTTTTACTGGGGTCTTTCTCACTTCTGGGAACCCTTCTCTCTTATATCTATCCAGATATAGGCAATGCCCCCCCCCCCCCCCAATGTCTTGACCTAACACATTTACCATATTTGGGGTCATTAATATCTTCTCTAACAGGACACACATTTTCCCCTGTGACCGACATGTCCAGATGCCCAGCTGACCAGGTCATATGAACTGGGGGTGGGCTTATAGAACCCCCTCCAAACAGAAAAGGCTTTCTATCTGACATTGATTCATTCTCCCAATTTTCTCCTTCTGCAGAACAGTTCCCCTTTCTATGACCCATCTTTTCACAATTATAACACTGTATCCCCTTTTGATTCCTATTCATCCGTCTGACCTTTTGATCTTGACCCCTTGTATCTCTTATCCTCTCTCACATTTTCTCATTCTTTCTTGCCTCTGCAAATGCATCATTCAGTGAAAGGGAGCCCTCCGGCACCATCCTTTCTCTAACGTATGGGTTATTGATCACATCAGTAAAAATAACGGTCAACTGAGCTTGGACTGCTGGTCCATCTCTTACTTGGGCCTCCTGATGCACCAGCCTTGCCAGTCTAAAAATTCTGCTTGCTAGTTCCACTAAGGTCTCCCCACTTCATTGTGTAAGTCTCATTAGGGCCCTCATTGCCTATATCTATTAAGTAATTGCCCACATTCACTTGTGACACCTCCCGAATAATCAAAGGCCAAATTTACTGTTTCACAATCTGTTAGTGACTTTTTGTGTAATGCTTCTACCTATGCTTGCAACTATGACACCTTCCCTGTACATACTGGTAGTTTTGATCCTAGCAATAGGGCGAACTGGTACGTCTAGCTCTCCTTCCTGTGCCATCTCTACTAAGCAATAGTGCTACAACAACCCTCTAGCAAAAACAATTCCTCTGAATATTGTTAGACTATCCTAATTCCTTTAACTGATCTCAACAACTATTAACACAATTGACACAATATGATTTTGCCAGCGAAGTGCGTGGGTTATTGCAAAAAGAAGGAATCAGATAAATATCTCCACATCTCACGTGTCCTCTTTGACTTGGCCTTGACTTTGCTTTTTTCTGTCTTTTCTTATTTAATTTTGGAGCCTGGTAGTACAATTAAGTACTAAAGTCCTTTGGCTCCTACTCTTAACTTTTGACATTGAAGTTTGAAGTTCATCTGCACCTTTGCCTTGTGTTCAGTTGATCTGAGTTGCTTTGTCTCTCTGGCTGCCTTTGTTGGGTCTTGGCTACTGGTCAGTGGTTCACTCTGGGTCAGATCCTAGGTCATGCTGCACCAATTATCACACTCATCACTGGCCACTCGCCATTGGTCACTTCACACCAGCCATCATCCTTTCCACATCGTGTAAAAGATAAAGGATGAAGTACTGGTGCTCGAAGCATCTCCAGGAATGGGTGTTGAGTTAACAAAAGTAAAAATACAGAAAAAAGAAACAGGAACTGCAAACAGGAACTACAACACTTGTTTAGAATAAAAACAAAGTGTTTATTTCTGTAGGGTTATATTGTCATCAGTCAACCCTTCCCAAAACTGCAGGCAATGTAATACTTTCTAGGGTCAATCGATTGGTCAGTCAACAGTCGACTCGTGAGACAGAAGGGAAGAGTTTGTAGCAGCGAAGGAGACACAGAGTGTATTCAATGAAGGGCCCCAAGGGTTTCAAGCCTGCAACCAAGAAGTAAGGGTTAAACTTTTAACTGCAGTTTCTACCTTAATCACTCTCGCTCCGAGGTAGTTTGTTGAATTTTCTTAAGTTAGAGTGTCGGCTTTTGCTCTTTCCAATGCCAATTCTTTGTCTAAGCAAGTCTGTCGTCACGGCTATCGTCTGTCGGTCATCAGGCGACTATTTACATCTGCTGCTCAGAGCCAAAAATCAACCTCTTTTATGAGAATCGGTCATTTTTCGAACTGGGGGTTGACATAGTATGGGTCTAGATTAATTACCCATTGGTCCCAATAAATCAAGCTCCTTCCTCAATCCTATGTGTTTCCAAATTTGGAATTTATTTTAAACATCTTCTTCTCCGCATTCATCTCCATTCCCTGGGTGCTAACTTACAATTCTATTGGTCCAATTCATCACCAAGGCCGGACTGCATATCTTTACGTCATTTCTAGTGACCAATCAGTGGACACTAATCGGCCACACACCCTTTTTGTGTAGGTGGCAAAAATGCAGGTCCTCAGAGGGTTTATTAATAGGGATCATTACAGTAATCAATTAAGATTCCTCTCCACACACCCATCCAAACATATGTCTGGACTTGGACCTTTTTCACGCTGCTAAAATCTTCTCAGAAAAGAAATGTTTTGGTAGGCCCCATTAATAAGACCCACAAAATCAATCAATGTCGGGAAATGGTAGCCAAGTAAACAGCCATCTGTACTTGGCTTTCTGATAAGGTATATTTTATGAATTTAGTTTTTTTAGCTAGCATATTTTCTTGTCTGAATTAAAACAGATTCCACCTGCTTGCAAATTTCGCTGGCTTGTCGAATCCACTGTATATTGTATATTATTTACTTGTAAAATCCCACTACTGATAGTATCAATTTAATTTCTCGGCAGTTTGTAAAATCTTGTTATTAATAGTATCACATATATAGTTTCAATTTTTATGAAATGCGTTTTTTAAAAATTTAATCCTAATTTTGATTTCAAACAGTATAATGTCAAACTCGCTTCATTTGTTACTCCCAAGTGATAGAGAAACTCTTTTTATTATTCCATGAATTATTTGGATCTGCATCTTCATCTTTGTTATTACAATCACATCAGTCTAGTAAAAATTACTACATGAAATAGTCCATGTAAAAATAGTCCCACTGGCCACATGTGATGCCTATATGGTCTTCAAAACTATGCGTATCCTTTTTTACTGTGACTAACATAATGTTCCTCTTATCAGTTACATCTAGAGTAGAGATTGTCTTATATTCCCTTTTTCTTTCCGTGTATTCGGTGCTAACCATACATACCCATTTGTATTGATGTTTACTTATGTCCACAAATATTTGCATTTGTTTTCATTCCTATTTGATTAGACTTTCTTTCTTTGTCTGATTTTATCTCCAACACAGGGTTTGCCACTAATCCAAGATGGCTGACCATCTTTCCTTCTTTGTTTAATTTCATTTGACCATGTGGCCATGCCATATTCTAAAATCCAAGATGGCTGACCACCTTCCTGCTTCATCTTCCTTCTTCATGATGTCACAGATTTTTGGCGCCTTTGCCAGGAAATATTTCACCCACAGGGGAGCTGAATACTTCCTGGCAGCCTTAACAAACATCACATTCAAACAAATGCTACACAGCCAATGAATTTATAGAAATATTGGATGTGACCAGAGCACATGGAATTACTGGGTACAGTGGGATAACTTTTGTGCCACCAGAGGTGGTTCTTGAGTTTGCACCCCCCTCCGTCAGAAAAACACAACACAACACAACACAATACATATCAAACATACTTAAACTATTAAACAAAAAGTGAAAACGACATATAGGGAAAAAAGTAAAAACCTGTGAAAAAATTAGGACACCATGTATATTTCTGAAGTGAAAAAATTGACTACAACATTCTACAAAGTTATTTGTCTTGCTTTTCTGTTAGCAAAATCTTTGATGACATTGTCGAAGTCTATTTCGTTTGTCAATTGTTGTTCTATATACAGTATGGCAAGGTGATCATAGTAGATCTTAGGTAATTCTTTATCAGTTTTAGTTTAGAAAAACTCCTCTTACAGGTAGCAACACTAACAGCAATTGTGAGAAAAACACGCAGCAGTATTACAATATTTGGAACCGAGTTACCAAGATTATACTTTTGAATAAACTGCAAAAGCTCAAGGGGGCCTATCTTCCATGTCTCTGTTTCATCTTGTGTAGCAGCAGCAGCAGCAGCAATAAAATGCTGGAGTATTTTTCTCTTAACGAGGAACTCTTCCTTATCAATGTCATCGTGATCTTGTTGACATTCATATTTACCACCCAAAAGATTCATTGGAGTAAGGAAGGCATATTTCTTAGCAAGTTCATGAAGCTGTTGAAATCTCAAAGTCATTTCTTGGATCACTCTGTCCAGCAAAGAAAACATCTCTCTCCTCAACTCAGTTTTGTATGGCAATTCAGCATCTCGTGATCCTTCACCAAACATTTGTTGCTTCTTTTTACATTACGCTGACACTCCATGACTATCCCCAGATCACCACAAATTCCTTTGGCATAGGTAACTGCATTATTCACTAACTTGTCCCAACTTGTTTCAACTAGAAATGCTTTTAAAGCCCTGAGTTTTATGTCACATTGCATGTTCTATCCTTTGGTTTGGAGGTAAGCCTGTGTGTCGTTAATTTCTAGAAGGACGGATCCCCACAGGCTGAGAAAGCACAGAAAGGAAAACGATTGCCACGCACCAAGTAGCACACCAGCATCTGACCTGGTAGCTGTATTTTCTTCTCCGCCAGTTAACTGTGCTAAAGCACTTAAGATTTTTGAGAAATGTTTTTTTACAACACTCACAGCTTCTCCCCAAGTTTCTATTATGCGCTTGACACTTTGTCCATAATATTTCATATATGCCGTTAATTTTGAAGGCACAATAAACTAATGTATATCATCATCATCAGCCATTATAGGTCCACTGCTGGA